>JALJAT010000456.1:0-15102 GCA_034768735.1 Schistosoma mekongi | reverse complement strand
TATATTGAATAAAATCAGTTAATGAAATATAATAAATTAGTACCGTTGGTATAACTTGTCTTTCGATATAAACTGTTAGACTTGCAGAAACTTTAAAATCCCCCCTGAAATTAAACAAGTGCTATAAAATAATCAACATTACTTTTGAGGTACTTTAATTAAAATAAACAACAGTCCGTATTCACATTTGTATAAAACTATGTTTTAAAGCTTAGGTGGATTATCAACTCAAGCTTTATATTCGAGAATCTTGCCGAGACAATCATAGTAGTGCAAGGAACAAATAAGCTATCAAATAAATCATGTCAAACTCGGAAACCTACAATAAGCACAGCCACAGCAATAGATGTTATTTACATCAACTTTAAAGAGATATGAAAACGTCTAATTGTTCTGAAAGGCTTCTCCATGTATACAGAAAGGACTATATTAGTTGGAGCATCTCGATCTACACTGAAGTGGCTACACTGGTGATAGGGATATTAAGTGATATCAGTGGTATCTAACCGACATAATTTGAACCAATGAGATCAATTTAATTATACCTACATCACAAACCGAATCAGTTCAATCCCATAAGCTTCTAATTGTTCAAATGTAATATTCATGGTAGTTCTTTTTCTAATTTTCCGAACTTCCCGTCGCCAGTTTGTTGTGACGCGTGGTTCAGGTCTTTTATCGACCGCAAGATCTCCGTCGTAAATTGTTATCTGTCTCGGTTGACCGCACGCTTCGTCTCCTAAGCTATAATTCGACCCCCAGGCTGAAACTACTCGTCAACAGGAACACGAGAGAGAAGACAGGAAACACTGCAAAAACACTTTAATGCAAGAGTTCCATTATGTACACAAACTAGGACATATATATTATCATAAGTGTCCTTCAAGCTTCTAGAGAATTCCGTAACCTTCTAGAGCTAAGACGATTGACCAATCACAGGCGTAGCACGTGATTTCTCTCTGTCTAGAAGTTTCGGATAAAAAACTATCTGCACTCTGATTGGACACAATATATCCTATTGATTTCTGTGGCAGATTGAGCTTGTTGCGAGGGCTTTTCTGAGCATACCCAACATAATACTACTTGGCAGATTCCTAACTGATAGCAATCCACATAGGTTGTTTGTAACTTATCTTATTTTCTGAGTGATCGTATGACCCTATGCATCTCTTCACAATACCATCATTTCACTTCGTATGGTGCCTTTACGCTGCTTCACTATGCCGCAACCTTTTATGCTATGAATAGTAGGAAATAGCATGGCATACAGCTAATGGTGCAGGCATTTACACTAAACTTGTGCTCACGTTTTCATTCAGTCTGTGAAGAACTTTAGAGTTAAAAACGATGTCTTAAATACATTTAAAACGATAGCCGACCAAGGGATAGAAAAATTGTCATTTGTTTTATGCTAGCTTGGGACTTCCTTATATTTTTTTCGTTCAAAATTCATTTCAAATTATATCCATTGTTAAGGTAGAGTACTGATGAGTCACTATATATTTAGAAATTTCAGTATCTTCTTGTAAGTCTTAAGGGTTTTTAAAACAAGTTCAATATCTATATTATTATAAGTACTACTACAATTACAAAACTTAAGATCAAGAAATAGTAATCTGGGAGCCTGTCATAATAAGACTAACAATATGAACATTGTGAATACACACCAACAACGAAAAACTAATTGAAATGAAATGTTATTTGGGTGAACCTGTATCTTTCTTGTCTGACTAGAATGATGCACGCCCAAAAGCTTACCGACATTTGTGATGCATAATTAAAGGGATCAGATTTAGTATGTCATAAAGATGATTGAATTGATAATATATGGGAAGTAGTCGAACTATGAATGATGTAAACTGGTTTTTGATACATTAGTTTTAGCTCTCATCTTTTTTAACAAAACGACCTATGAGCATTTAGGTGGTATATCTTGACATGTAAATAATGAATACACAGTAATAATAAAATACAAGACGCAAAACTAGCAGACTGTGGGTTAAATATGTAAAACTTGCTCGCTCAGTGCATACAAGTAAAATAACAAAGGTGAACTTAAATAAATTGACTAAAAAGCTGTTAGCTAAATGATAAGTGTAGAATTATGCACGAAATGAAGTCTACAGAAGGAAAGAAAATCAACAAACGACTAGTTAGTAACAGCAAAAAGCTGAGTAAGAGTCATTCCATGAATTCAGAAAAAAAAGGTCATAACGAATATAATTTGAAGAACTTACATCAATTCTAGCTAGCAACTCAGTTATGGGTATACGACGACCATACACCAACATATGACGACCGATCTCTTCACAAACAGGAGTGGTGCCATCTAACTGTAAAAGGAGGTGTGTTTTCAATTGGTTCTTTGCTCTGTCAACTTCATGTTGAGTAACATGAGTACACATACGAATAAATTCTTTCAAAAATTCTCCAACAGATGTACCTAAACCCATTTTTTCCGCTGTTAAGTAAACACCCCTGGAAAATTTAAAGATACGAATTGCGACACATACTAGCAGGTTAACTTAAATATACGGAAAAAGAAATATTATAAGCAAATAACAAGCGGAATGTTGAAGTCTGTTTTGATTGTTCCATGATACTGAAGAGTTAGTAAGAGAGAGAACAATTTCCTATAGAAAATAAAGATACCCAGCACTGACAGAATCCTTCAGGAAAGTTGATGGAAAGCAAGAGAGAGCTTCATATCCTTTCCATCATCAACTACCAAAAGTAAATGGGAGTTTCTGGCACTGTGAAGAGGTCAACATGACAAATTTTATCATCCTACATATTAAACATAATTAAATGAGTCTAAAAGCAAAAGTTCATTACTGATGGTTTTCAAAAAAACCGTAATTCATTGTTTTTTTTCATTTTCACTAAAGTTCTACTGTCAGACGCAGAGATACCATCTGACGAAATAAGTGATGAGGTTCATATTGCACTGGTAACCAGACTTTTAAATCACATGTAGGACAATCTGGAAAACATGGATGCTACAACTGGCTTAGGAGATACAAACCAAGAATCTACTCTACATGTAAAAGGTGATGATATGGATGCTTCTGAACTGGAAAAGATTATTCGAAATGCTTGACAGGCGAAGTAACACCGTCGAAATTGATTGTAGCCCAGCAAAGTGGCCGAAAATGTTAGTCAATTTACACACATATTACTACTAGAAACTAAAAATCCAATTTCCTTCGTTCTCATCGCCAGTATATTACTTGCATCATTTTTAACTATAGCGGATTTTTTAATGCCACATAGAAACAAATCTATAGCTGATCCTACATTATCTGACTAGCAGCCATCGCAGCATCTATTAAAGCAATGTTAGTTGTTTATAAAAACCCTCGACAGTTTAACTTAGAATATGAATAAAAACGTAGTTTGGGAAATAAAGTTTCCATTATGATTCTAATTAGTTGATAAAGTTTCAAAGTATAATCTAAAGTAATTGTAAGTACAGTAAAAAGTAACTGGAAATAGTTACGACATAGTTTGTGATTCTTCTAAACCCAAATACAAACTAACACTAAAATTCGCTAAGATGTTTGCTTAACAGTAAATAAATTCGGTCAGTTGGTTTAGTTCGACATACTAGGTTAGCTTGCTTCCATTATGCCAGTATACATTTCGCGGCGATAAGTAATGTGATATCCTTCGCAAATGTGTTGCTGACAGCACTCGACAAGATGTATTTTGACTACAGTAACCATGACTTCACAATTCACATATAATTCGAAAATTACTCACCAAAGAGAAGTATCATGATAGCAGGTAAAGAAATGTTGGAAACTGTGAACCGAACTTTCTTTGAAGAACTTGGAGGCGAGTTTACTAGCAACATTAAATCCTCCACCATAACTTCTATCCCAAGCACCATGCAAACTACTAGCAACCATAAGTGCCAACGTGTCTGGACTTGACCATCCAGGACCCTCAAATGCTATGGCAGCATGAGCTAGTGGCATAGCATCATCTCTGTCGCGGATTTCAGAGCCTGTAAATCGACAGTGCTGGAGACTCGGCACTACTTCACCTTCCTTGTAGGATGCCTGGAAATCGCCAAAATGTTTCTCTGCAAGGTCACATAGTTGTTTGTGGTTGATTCCTGGAAAACTAGATCAAACAAACTTCGTAAATACCTCCTGCTGCACTGAGAACCATTCGAGGTGCTTTATAGTTTTGTTTAATGAAATCCTTCATGTCATCGGCTTTCAAAGACTTAACATTTTCCACAGGTCCGAGAATCGTCCTTCCGAGAGGAGTTCCTTGATACGCAGTTGCGTGAAGATAATCGAAAACGACTTCTTGGTAATTGCTCTCAATTTCCTAGACACATTAAGTCAAACGAGATTGGACAGACCTCCATTTCGCGCAAAATGACTCCTCTTTCACGCTCCACCTGACTAACTTCGAACTTACTGTTTTTCAATATATCCGACAACAGCTCGACCGCTGAGAAGTATGTGATAAAATATGGATAATACCCCAAGGAAGATCCTCAACAAAACATTTAGCATAATACACCGTCATTTCACGAGATGTGTATGCATTTAAATGAGCACCTTTGTTTTCAACTTCAAGCTCTAAGGACTGTTGACTTCTCTTTTCAGTTCCCTTGAAAGCCATATGCTCAAGAAAATGAGCAACACCATTATTGAATTCCGTCTCGTAACGGCTACCGACATCCACCCAAATACCAACCTAAAACCAAGTAACATAGTTGTGGGGTCACATACTGTACATGTAGGAGTATTCCAGTTTTCAGAAGCTATCCGGAACCCGTTACTTTTCAAAGTAGTAATCTCAGTCTCAGGCATATGAACAGTTTCAAATGAAGGGAAATAATTGGTGGCTGCACCAATTCTCCTATGGAATATCTAGAAATACCAGTTGTGTAACAAAGATGATGAACCGTACTGAAGAAACAAGAGGTGTAAGTCTGCGGGAAAGGGAACGAAGTGTCATATTCACGAAGTAGCGCAAAATTCGTAACGTAACGCCCTAATATCCAGTATCTTTGTGGAGAACTAGCTTAAACCACTAGAATTCTTGGTGCCCGCGTATTGATGTTGAGGTAAGGTTGTAGGAATTGCAATTACCCCTGTGCGTAACAACTTTTATATTGCACACTTCTATGTTGGAATGTATGTTAAACGTGTGATTGAACATAGAAGAAATTTTGGCATCTTCCTTGGTTTATGATCTCTCGTGCAGTTTCAAATACATCCCAACCAAAATCATCGTTATTAACTTCGCATTATATGTGTGATATGTCTATTTCGTACGTTTATGAGGTCAGAGGACATGTGAGGATTTAGATATCCTCTGGGTGCATAATCCAGAGACTGAATATAGATGGGTGTCCTCGCCTTAAAGGTTACGAGTCTTTGCTAATATCCAGTGCAGTAATTCTAGCAACTCAGCTGCTAGGTACCCTCAGGTTACAGAAGGCTGAAGTGATTTAGGAGTGAATGAGGAAGTGCGTATGTCCCCTAACAGTGAGTTTTAGAGGATCGGTAGCTATCATATTACTGGACAGTTAGTTGGTTGCTGGGTAGGGGCTGAAGAATTTTAATGTGATGGTATGGGGATATAGGGTCGATGAAAATGCACTAAAAACTATGTCACATTGTACGTACAGGTCACTGGACGTTGAGTGAAGTATACCAACCCTTCAGGGCCGGTACCATTCGCGCGGACAACCAACATTCAGACCGGACACTATACTTAGTGCGGCGTTTTCATAACCCACTTTCTGTAATCCCCCTCTACATATTCCTACACACACTGTGCTTCGGAAGGCTGTCTATTATATAGGAAGCACTGGTGGGACAGGAAAGCAGGATTGTTTTTAATGTTTACGCTTCATTTGAGGAGGGGAGACTCAACGGTGTTTCGCCCTATGACAGGGCCAAATATAGATCAAACAGGCAACGCCATGGGTAAAAATACTTAGCTGCAACTAGACAAAGTGGATCGCAACGTAGGCTGCATCCTCCTGATCCTTACGTTAAGCGGGTTGGCGAGTGTAAGACTTAAGTCTCCCCATGTTATACAATCGGAAAGGTGGCGGCCATAGAAGTATCAATTTTATTTCATTCTCAGTGGGGTGGGGCAGTGCACTATGCTGCTTTTTGGATGTTGAATCGTACTTCTCTGAATAGTCCCTACTGTTCGATTAGGTCACGATACCGTAACAACTTATGACTCTACAGATTAATGTTGTCTACATAGACTAATAATGATGGAGTGAGTTTATCGGTAAGTCATCATGAAAAATGAAAAAGGACCAAAGGCAAGGAATAGCTTTCAGTGAGAAACGTGATTAAATTTCTTTCAAATCTAGCCTAAATCTGTTCATTTTTATGCAGAGCTCTCAGTGACGCTTGTAACAAGAGTAACGGTTCAAAGAATCCCATAGGTGAAGCCTTGGCTGGTAAGACTCCGTGTGACACTGTGCTAAACGCATCTGAAAAATCTAAGGGTATTGTAAGGGCTGGAAGGTTTCAGTCCCAGAAGTCCTTTCAGCTATTTCAAGAGGGTAATGTTCATGGTGCGGGACCTGCCTTATTTAAGGTCTTATCGCGCTTCGTGGAGAATCCGATGTTCATTGACAAGCCTTCATGTTTTGTCATCAGCGGAGATTTCCATCACTTTGACACTTGTGAAAACAATGCAACCGGCTTACAGCATGTTGGTTTCCGCCTGTTTCCTTCTGTTAATTTTGGGAAAATAATCACTTTCTTCTCTTTTGTTCTGCATTTACATGCTTTCCAGAGGATGTTATGGGAGGATGGATACTAATGAATATATTTTTTCTGCCCTGTCTTACTTTTCCTCCTTTGAGCCACAGGTCTTATTTTCTGCTCTTTTCGTCAACGGGGTAACGTTACCGGACACTGGTTACCCAGTGTTCGTCTATAGACAGGTGCCACCATTCCATTATTAATAATAATAGGTACATACTAGTTTTACAAGCCTGATCAATTTAATACACAAAGCATAGTATAATGACATCCAGTGGATTTTAATGAAAAGGTTTTAAGAGCGTGACAAACACTTGTCAAATCTTGTAAGTGGTTCAGTGTAAAGTCCAAGATTACAATAATAGTTATATATAAGAGAACAGTCACACAAGGTAACATAAAACAAACAAGTTCGGCGAAGGTCACACCCATAAACGAAGTAGATTTAAACAAACGTGGCTTGTGGAAGTAAACGTGGGATTCCAAATTGTAGGGGAGGAGCAACAAAAATATATATGCAGACAGTAGTATGTTTGGTATGATGGTTGAAAAGTGAAGAACAGTCGTGTTGGAAGATAAATATATAATCGTTCCGCGCCACAAGAGTTGAACAACGTATAATCGACAACGTGCTAGTGTATCTACAGATATACATGAGGAAGAAAGAAAGGAAGGGTGTAGCTTCTGCAGGAGATATGAACAGTCTACACATTAACGAAACCTAAGGTCCGGAGCATATGACTACGGTTTGCTGTTGCAGAGCGTAGGCTAAATAAGCCACCAGAAGAGAGAAACTTGTGAAGTAAGCTTATGAAACTTGGAAGGGATTTGGAGGTCCTAACGTCCACTGGTGGCCTGTTCCATATCTAGGAAAAGCTAACCAATAAAGAACTCCAAGAATGGTTTTAAATGTGCCGACCGTAATCCTAGACATATAGTTAAGTAGATTATAAGGGGGATTGCTTAAATTAAATTTCGTTACAGGTGGCAAATATTAACTTGCAAGGCAGTTTCCAAAGGAAAATGAAGTTAATTTTAAGACGTCGAAGTCAAGTGAGAAGAAGCTTAAGTCTCTGACATCTTGCCAGATATTCCCGTTCTTTGGTATTTCCCAATATATAGGAAGTGAAGTACCTTTGAATAGATTGTAGCTTATGTTTATCCTCTACACGTAGGCAGCTCTGAACAAACGGACAATATTCTGAAATGAGGCTCACACAGATTTTGTACAACATTATTCTGTCTTATTGATTACGGAAGTTGCGAAGAATGCGACCTAAAAGTCTCTTTGATCTGCGAGTCAGTGTTGTAACATATTCGGAGATAGGGAGATCGTTGGAATGTGCTATGCGTAGATCAGCAGCATTGTGTAACCTAGGTATAGCCGAAACTTCTAAGTAATGCACCGATCAGTTACAAGCAACAAATCACTTCGTATTAAGCCTAGAAATCGGACAAGTTCACCAGGCAGAAAAGAATATGAGACATTGAGACCATCACCAAATATAAACGACTTAACATTAGGGAAACAATCACATGCATCATTGATACAGACAGTGAAGAGGAGGAGACCAAGAATGATACTCTGAATTACTCCCATGGTCATAGGTTCAGGATGGGAAGGCGTAGAGTCAAACTTAACCATTTGTGTGCAATCACTGAGAAAAGGACCTGATCCAGTCTAATAAAAGGCAAACAATATTGTGTGTCTTAATTTTCCTTATTAATAGCAAGCGGTCAGCACTGGCAGAAGCTTTGGAAATGTGAAACTTCAATAAGAGAACCATATAACCTTTATGACAGTTACTAGTAATGTACTTGGGGTAGTCCAAGTGACAAGCCATACCTGATCAGAATTGTAGGAAACCATGTTGACTAGGCATAATTAGGTTCTAGGGTAGTAAGTGCTAAAGCACATTTTCACTGATTATTTTTCCCCTACTCCGGAAACGAAAGGAGTAATGTTAACTTCTTAGTAGTTGCTAACGTCCGACGTAGACCTCGACTTTTGTTTGGCAGTAATAAAAGACGTTATCTACACGTCCGGGTAAGTGGATGATTCCCATGAGATAGTAGAAATTTTAAGTAGAATAGTTACGATATCATGCCCTACGTGCTCCAGTATGTAAGGAATTATGCCGTCCACACAAGAACTCAGGGAGTAATATAATGCATAAATGGGTCTTCTATTACGGTTGCGATTGAATTCAACAGTGCTAATTATACTTGTCACTTGGACTACCTCAAGTACATAATTAGTAACTGTCATAAAGGTTATATGGTTCTCTTATTGAAGTTTCACATTTCCAAAGCTTCTGCCAGTGCTGACCGCTTGCTATTAATAAGGAAAATTAAGACACACAATATTGTTTGCCTTTTATTAGACTGGATCAGGTCCTTTTCTCAGTGATTGCACACAAATGGTTAAGTTTGACTCTACGCCTTCCCATCCTGAACCTATGGCCATGGGAGTAATTCAGAGTATCATTCTTGGTCTCCTCCTCTTCACTGTCTGTAGATATCACTCATTTCGGCACCTGTTTAGCTACAAGCTCTAATAGATATTCGGCTTCGTAACGTCATCACGGTTTTTATCCACCTTTCTATTCTGTAGGCATGTAAAGAGTTACAGTTGGTTGGGTTTGTAATAAATATCGATGAGTGAATTTTGAATTGGCTTTGTTTCATGGCACTTTCGCTCGGCATTACCATGAATATCACTGGGGATGTTGAGTACTGTGACCAGATAGAAGCTAGTTGGTCCTATGGAGTTTAAATTATGGATATAGGATACTGGTGTGTAGACAGAATTATAGGTTACTTGGTTTATATCAACAAGATCGACAACGAGTGCAATATTAGAGGTGAATGAAATGGAAATGATTAATAAGCCAAACAGACACAATCCAGTGTAGTCAAATTCCAGTCCGATTCAACCCAATTCCTGTCACATTGTATTTTAATTATGCCTTTATATATACACAAATTCGGACCACACAGTAAACCAATTAGGGATTTTACATTAGTACGAAACAGAAGAGATTGTGGCAGTGAATGGGGGTCGGGTAACTTGTACACAACTAATTAACTGTAGTCCATAGTAAGAAACAATATAATAACAGAAAATATACTAAAAAGGAGGATAGGGTAAGAGTAACGTAACAACAATAGGAATGTAATGTTTACATTACTGACGACCAGAATAAATAAATTAGTCCTCTAAAATACAGTTCCGGAAGTTTTACCCCTCGTTATTGATCCGACATAACAATAATAGTGTAGTAGAGGTGTAGAGAACGGAGTATTGGTTTTGTCCAAACAGCTCGTATACTTAATATATTGCGACGTAATCGCTTTCAGTGGACTTTAAGAATGTCAGAGACGTCTGCCATTTTGCAGAGTTTTCGCCATGGCTATATCCAGAGTAAGCACTAAATCCAAATAGGTTAAAGTTAACCATAAGTAGATTTGAACTGAGAAATGTGTAAGGTAAACTATATCCCTCAACAATGAGTTGCTGATTTTTAGCGAGGAAACGCATTAAAAAATACAAATTTTTCGATTCGAGCTATCCTGAAAAACGGCTGTATTTAACTTTTGTAATACTGTTGCCATAGCTGTCCAGTGCCTTTTTAGCTTTAATTCAATTTTAGACACTACTAGGTGATTGCCTGAGGCCATACCAGCTACAACCACCGGTAGAACTGATCTTCATCACTGTTGTTGCTGTTCTTGGTAGGTGTAAAGCACTTAATGATGTCCACTGTGACAGCCTTATCTTTATTTTGACGGATACTTTGATGATCCTTGATCCAGGAGATTCTAATCATATGAATGTTTTCGGTGCTTCAATGGACAGCATCAGTGCTACTTCATGTGAGTGTGAGGGATTTTCTTCTTTGTGACCAGAGTATAAAAGTACCTCTTTTGAGACTAATCTTTGCTGTCCAGCTTGTAACCAATGGAATCCATTTATCCCATGTATTACTAGGCTGAATCTTTTGATTTTCTCAGCTGCTTGAATGCTACACTCAGATGAGCTTATAATATAAAATACAATTTCTAGCTGAGACATACATCGACCACTGGGTGCTACACTTGTTGTTCGTCTGATAGTCTTAGTCAATGGTAAAACCGCTAGTAAAAGGAAAACAAATTGGCTGCTTGGTTGCTTATTTGTTTGGTACACCATGATGAATCCATCTTAATTCTTATCTAATATCGTATCCCAACTGTTTTGCTCTGCTACCCGTCTTTTCTTTCTCACTTTATCCTTTCTAGTATCTTAAAGTGTATGACTGGTAAATGTACTAAATAGAAACCTATAACTTCACAAAGATCAGTGCTGTTAGCATATCTCACTCCCCCGAACCATGTGACAATGTCGATTTTGTAAAATCCACGTCCGTTAACCAATGCCCACTCGCTGTTAAACTATCTAACTTTGTCAATCATAATGTCTTTTTTTGCAAATACTGCACTCTGTGTGTATGATTTTATCACTCCTTGCAGTTTAATAACTGTACCCAAATGTATAGAAATCTTTACATTTCTGGCCATTATCCACACAATCGAATGTCACACTACGATACCATACACTTTAATGTTGAATGTTTATTTGTAGTAAAATTCGTTTGTGTAGCCGCTCAACCCTGCTATGGTTTTATGTTTTTGTTGATCGCGCCTATAAAAATGGCCAGTTCCTGATATCAGGTAATAAATTATTTTTATATATTCTGTTTATTTATTACAACATTAGCTAGCAAGTCAAGCGGACTTCTAGGCTGCAGTCCCATCAGTTTCTGCAATCAAAAAGCAAACACGATGTTACATAGAACTGGTACACTAAACCGTTTTGTGCTTTGGTGAAAATTCCCCCAATGTAATGCATTGAGTAGCCACTCATTCTCTTGTGTTTGGTACTAACTTGTGGCTTTTTATTTAGTAGTAGCTCTCTGGGTGCTAGTCTGCCTTTATTATGACTGTTATTGAATCCTTTACTTATAATTCGGTTTTTTATGAGTTTATTGTTGTTATTTGTTATCTGTTGTGATTGTCGATAATTTGTTTTACTCGAGTCTAGAGGGTTATTGTAGGTCGTACTGGCTTGTCGTATTCAGTCATCTACATTTTAGTAATTGTCTTGATTTGGTTAGTTGTGAGCGGAATTTTACTTATATACCGATAAAAACTTAGATGTTTTGGAACAAGTAATCAATTTGTTGATTCTAATGTCTAATGTTGTATTACAGATTAATCGCAATAATTTTTAAAGTTATTTTGACTGCATAACAGGGGAAAATCGTTTTAAGTTTGTACCTTGTGTTTATTCGTGTATATTTAATATAGCATCATCATTTGTACAAGAAAACTCTGCTGTTGTTGATTTGGCTGGTAAAACGGTGAGTTGTTACATATTCCGTGTCACAATGCAGAAAGAATAAGCTTGTGTCAGAGGTATATTTTGGCTTCTACATTAAGTGTAGCCCATTTTAGAATATTGCCGTTTGCTCCCAGCTGTCTACGAGTTGGAGATAAGCACAAGCTAGGCTCTACCCTAATTTATCTTACTTCTTGCACATGGAAAGATATTCGAGATCAGAGATACCTCATAAGGTGTCAAATAATTAAGATTCCACCTCTTTGACGTGGGCGTCTTAAAACTAGCCTCGTTTTCCTCTACACATCACTTTACAGGTTAGCATTCTGTATCTGTAATCGAACCCGGCTTTGAAAACGCTCTTTTGTGACCTGCGGGTCTCATATTCACAGAACAAACAACATCTCTCACCTCAAAGGCACGCAAACTTATGGGTTATACAATCCATAATTTCTACCATGGTGAGTCTAGATTAATACTCTATAAGGCCTGTGTACGCCCGCTACTTGGATATTGCCTACTCATATTCAGAAGCCTCCGAATAAGTCATAGGCTGAAGATTAAAGGAGTACAGGGATACTTCACAAAAAGACATTACGTATGAATAAAGGACTAATCTACACTATACGATGTAATACATTGGGCGTAGAACCACCTTAGAAAAGGCGAACTAAGTTCACTCTGGCATTCTATTCCAAAGTTGTACACCGTTTAGCATACTCCCAGATCCTGAGTTAAGATTCACCAAATCCACTAATTACAGCCCCAGAAACCAAACAGGTACAGTGTATGTGGAACATTGTAAGACTAGAATACGATCTAAATTTTTTCGTACACAAATTCACAGCCATTTAGAATAGTCTGCCGACAGTAATCCGTGTGTTAGATATCATTGTTCACTTTATTCGAGCGATAACCCAACTATTTAGTGAAGTCAGGGATCTGAATAAACCATCAATTTATTCAAACTCCAGCACAACATGCCACGTATTTTGGCCGCTCAATGTGTAACACGTGTATGCAATATAGATACTACCGAGCCACACTTGGAACAATAAATCTTGAATCTAAAGACTCGTACCATGTCTTCCACGGGTTACCACAGAACCTCGACTGAATCGGTAATGGCTGATTAGAGTACTATAACATAAAACACGGCAGTCGTGGACGTTGTAGTAGGAAAGATAGGATTGGTTTAGGACTAATTGCGCTGCAACTACTAGTTAAACTTATCCTATTTTTGCATTTTGCATATTCCTCTACATAATCCCCCGAGCTTATGTACTGCCCTAATAATGAATGGGCTTCACTTACAGCAACTTACTCCTAACGCTGGTTAACAACGTATGTAATGCATCAACAACTCACCGTTCAAAATCGACCCACAGATTCCACCACTACGAATGAATACTCCCCCCCTCCATATCTGTGCTCGGTTGGCGCCCTTATCCATGTTCTAAATGTTGCTGGCTTAATCCCTTATCCGGATAGGCAGTATCGTCTATTCTGTTTACTTCAATCCGTCTCCTGGAATCGTAGAGCCAGAGACGAAAAGCGCGCGGCTATTTATCAGAAGTATACTATACTACTACACCTACCTCAGGTACCCTAGTACTGTGAACTCTGATATTGTTGGCTTCATTTTCAATCAATTCGTTCGTATAGTGTGAATCCCCTATCGATGACTCTCTATCAAAATCCTTGTATGTAGAGAAACCCAGATCATTCTGATCATGTCTGCAAACTGGCATGCTCTCACGTACAAAAAACTACTTGAAAACAAATCTATTACTATTATTATTATAAATACTTGGCATTACGATCGGCGCCTCTAAAACCATCCTTAGAACCAACTTCTTCTCAATTGAATCTTTACAGATATAGAATGAGCCACCAGCGAACATAAGTGCTTACAAACCACGCCTACACTTCACTAACATGCTGCACAAATTTCTTTTTCCTGGTGACCTACTTAGATTATGGCTCGCAACAACCGGCCTCAGTCATGCACACCAGATCTCAGGTTTTATTAAAATACACATTATTCATATTTCCCATAGAAACAACACTTCTCTTTCTCTATTACTCCTTCATATACATTCAAAGGTTTGTTAGTATTCCTATGATCAAACGCTATGAAACTCTGATTGCACGAGTATCCTAATAACAATTGGCATTTTGTGCGATAAAAGGATTGCTATCTCGTTCTCTTCAATGGCTGCTCTTCACTTTTAAACCTCTATGCCAGGCATATTGCAGTCTGTATGTACAATTTTGTCGCTTCCTACAATCTTGAACTCCATATTCTGTAACGTAAAACCACTGTACACATGTATACAAACCTTGTCATCATCCACAAATATGAACGTCTTACCATATTCTAAGTCACATCAACCCCGAACCTTTATTTATGGCGATCCAAGTAATTTGTGTAACAACTCTTTCTTGATGTGGCCTATTATGTGTTTGTTGGTGCTGCCTGTAAAAATAGTCTGCTTCTGACACCAGGGTAATGAATTATTATTATTATTATTACTAATATGCTCCAATTTTCGTACTACATTGATCATACATGTAAAACTTGCGTGTACATGCATCTTCCAGAATATATTATTACAATTGCTCCTGTGTGTAATCCTATTGTCTAAGTGACATGCCACGTCTTTTATTATTACTCCTGCTTGTAGCGACGTTGCGTTCGTTGAACTTCATTGACTTCGTCTTATGGTTCTGCATGTGACTGACCCGCTACATATTACTACTATTGTAATTACAATAGATTGTCTTATATACCACTATACTATGCTTGTTGTATCAACTCGATGACTCTCGTAAAACTTGCGTGGACTAGTTTTTAAGGATAAATTACTATCGTTACCATCACTTTTCACTATTTCTGGTCACATTTCGTAAGTTTAGTGATGAATTTACGCGTTGGGGCATTCAGATTGTTTGTAGTAG
>JALJAT010000455.1:0-15114 GCA_034768735.1 Schistosoma mekongi | reverse complement strand
TCCAACGGTTAATATGTTCCAATTCAGGGCCAATTCGTGATACATTGCGCGACCTCCTCTATGCCATTATGATTATTGCCTCACACCCTGACACGGTTGAACTCTACTGGTCACGTCTACACACTAGAACTCTAGGAATTACCTCAAGGAGCTAGTCACTAGTGAGCTCATGTTAATTACAATTAGGGGAGTTTGTAGAGATAGTTAACTGTCTAATTCAATGTTGATATCAGGAATTGATGTGAATCAGACAACCATTGATCACCTGGAAGCACTGGACAGCTGTTTCGTCCTAGTATGGGACTCGTCAGCAGTGCGCATCCACGACCCCGTCAGGGATCGAACCCAGGACCTTCTGGCTCCGTGGCGAACGCTTTACCATTGGACCATTGAGTCGGCTCCCAACGGTTAATATTTCCAATTCAGCCAATTCGTGATACATTGCGCGACCTCCTCTATGCCATTAGTGAGTTATTGCCTCACACCCGACACGGTTGAACTCTACTGGTCACGTCTACACACTAGAACTCTAGGAATTACCTCAAGGAGCTAGTCACTAGTGAGCTCATGTTAATTACAATTAGGGGAGTTTGTAGAGATAGTTAACTGTCTAATTCAATTTTGATATCAGGAATTGATGTGAATCAGACAACCATTGATCACCTGGAAGCACTGGACAGCTGTTTCGTCCTAGTATGGGACTCGTCAGCAGTGCGCATCCACGACCCCGTCAGGGATCGAACCCAGGACCTTCTGGCTCCGTGGCGAACGCTTTACCATTGGACCATTGAGTCGGCTCCCAACAGTTGATATTTCCAATTCAGCCAATTCGTGATACATTGCGCGACCTCCTCTATGCCATTAGTGAGTTATTGCCTCACACCCGACACGGTTGAACTCTACTGGTCACGTCTACACACTAGAACTCCTAGGAATTACCTCAAGGAGCTAGTCACTAGTGAGCTCATGTTAATTACAATTAGGGGAGTTTGTAGAGATAGTTAACTGTCTAATTCAATTTTGATATCACGAATTGATGTGAATCAGACAACCATTGATCACCTGGAAGCACTGGACAGCTGTTTCGTCCTAGTATGGGACTCGTCAGCAGTGCGCATCCACGACCCCGTCAGGGATCGAACCCAGGACCTTCTGGCTCCGTGGCGAACGCTTTACCATTGGACCATTGAGTCGGCTCCCAACAGTTGATATTTCCAATTCAGCCAATTCGTGATACATTGCGCGACCTCCTCTATGCCATTAGTGAGTTATTGCCTCACACCCGACACGGTTGAACTCTACTGGTCACGTCTACACACTAGAACTCCAGGAATTACCTCAAGGAGCTAGTCACTAGTGAGCTCATGTTAATTACAATTAGGGGAGTTTGTAGAGATAGTTAACTGTCTAATTCAATGTTGATATCACGAATTGATGTGAATCAGACAACCATTGATCACCTGGAAGCACTGGACAGCTGTTTCGTCCTAGTATGGGACTCGTCAGCAGTGCGCATCCACGACCCCGTCAGGGATCGAACCCAGGACCTTCTGGCTCCGTGGCGAACGCTTTACCATTGGACCATTGAGTCGGCTCCCAACAGTTGATATTTCCAATTCAGCCAATTCGTGATACATTGCGCGACCTCCTCTATGCCATTAGTGAGTTATTGCCTCACACCCGACACGGTTGAACTCTACTGGTCACGTCTACACACTAGAACTCCAGGAATTACCTCAAGGAGCTAGTCACTAGTGAGCTCATGTTAATTACAATTAGGGGAGTTTGTAGAGATAGTTAACTGTCTAATTCAATGTTGATATCACGAATTGATGTGAATCAGACAACCATTGATCACCTGGAAGCACTGGACAGCTGTTTCGTCCTAGTATGGGACTCGTCAGCAGTGCGCATCCACGACCCCGTCAGGGATCGAACCCAGGACCTTCTGGCTCCGAGGCGAACGCTTTACCATTGGACCATTGAGTCGGCTCCCAACAGTTGATATTTCCAATTCAGCCAATTCGTGATACATTGCGCGACCTCCTCTATGCCATTAGTGAGTTATTGCCTCACACCCGACACGGTTGAACTCTACTGGTCACGTCTACACACTAGAACTCCAGGAATTACCTCAAGGAGCTAGTCACTAGTGAGCTCATGTTAATTACAATTAGGGGAGTTTGTAGAGATAGTTAACTGTCTAATTCAATTTTGATATCACGAATTGATGTGAATCAGACAACCATTGATCACCTGGAAGCACTGGACAGCTGTTTCGTCCTAGTATGGGACTCGTCAGCAGTGCGCATCCACGACCCCGTCAGGGATCGAACCCAGGACCTTCTGGCTCCGTAGGCGAACGCTTTACCATTGGACCATTGAGTCGGCTCCCAACAGTTGATATTTCCAATTCAGCCAATTCGTGATACATTGCGCGACCTCCTCTATGCCATTAGTGAGTTATTGCCTCACACCCGACACGGTTGAACTCTACTGGTCACGTCTACACACTAGAACTCTAGGAATTACCTCAAGGAGCTAGTCACTAGTGAGCTCATGTTAATTACAATTAGGGGAGTTTGTAGAGATAGTTAACTGTCTAATTCAATTTTGATATCACGAATTGATGTGAATCAGACAACCATTGATCACCTGGAAGCACTGGACAGCTGTTTCGTCCTAGTATGGGACTCGTCAGCAGTGCGCATCCACGACCCCGTCAGGGATCGAACCCAGGACCTTCTGGCTCCGAGGCGAACGCTTTACCATTGGACCATTGAGTCGGCTCCCAACAGTTGATATTTCCAATTCAGCCAATTCGTGATACATTGCGCGACCTCCTCTATGCCATTAGTGAGTTATTGCCTCACACCCGACACGGTTGAACTCTACTGGTCACGTCTACACACTAGAACTCCAGGAATTACCTCAAGGAGCTAGTCACTAGTGAGCTCATGTTAATTACAATTAGGGGAGTTTGTAGAGATAGTTAACTGTCTAATTCAATTTTGATATCACGAATTGATGTGAATCAGACAACCATTGATCACCTGGAAGCACTGGACAGCTGTTTCGTCCTAGTATGGGACTCGTCAGCAGTGCGCATCCACGACCCCGTCAGGGATCGAACCCAGGACCTTCTGGCTCCGTGGCGAACGCTTTACCATTGGACCATTGAGTCGGCTCCCAACAGTTGATATTTCCAATTCAGCCAATTCGTGATACATTGCGCGACCTCCTCTATGCCATTAGTGAGTTACTGCCTCACACCCGACACGGTTGAACTCTACTGGTCACGTCTACACACTAGAACTCCAGGAATTACCTCAAGGAGCTAGTCACTAGTGAGCTCATGTTAATTACAATTAGGGGAGTTTGTAGAGATAGTTAACTGTCTAATTCAATTTTGATATCACGAATTGATGTGAATCAGACAACCATTGATCACCTGGAAGCACTGGACAGCTGTTTCGTCCTAGTATGGGACTCGTCAGCAGTGCGCATCCACGACCCCGTCAGGGATCGAACCCAGGACCTTCTGGCTCCGATGGCGAACGCTTTACCATTGGACCATTGAGTCGGCTCCCAACAGTTGATATTTCCAATTCAGCCAATTCGTGATACATTGCGCGACCTCCTCTATGCCATTAGTGAGTTACTTGCCTCACACCCGACACGGTTGAACTCTACTGGTCACGTCTACACACTAGAACTCCAGGAATTACCTCAAGGAGCTAGTCACTAGTGAGCTCATGTTAATTACAATTAGGGGAGTTTGTAGAGATAGTTAACTGTCTAATTCAATTTTGATATCACGAATTGATGTGAATCAGACAACCATTGATCACCTGGAAGCACTGGACAGCTGTTTCGTCCTAGTATGGGACTCGTCAGCAGTGCGCATCCACGACCCCGTCAGGGATCGAACCCAGGACCTTCTGGCTCCGATGGCGAACGCTTTACCATTGGACCATTGAGTCGGCTCCCAACAGTTGATATTTCCAATTCAGCCAATTCGTGATACATTGCGCGACCTCCTCTATGCCATTAGTGAGTTATTGCCTCACACCCGACACGGTTGAACTCTACTGGTCACGTCTACACACTAGAACTCCAGGAATTACCTCAAGGAGCTAGTCACTAGTGAGCTCATGTTAATTACAATTAGGGGAGTTTGTAGAGATAGTTAACTGTCTAATTCAATTTTGATATCACGAATTGATGTGAATCAGACAACCATTGATCACCTGGAAGCACTGGACAGCTGTTTCGTCCTAGTATGGGACTCGTCAGCAGTGCGCATCCACGACCCCGTCAGGGATCGAACCCAGGACCTTCTGGCTCCGTGGCGAACGCTTTACCATTGGACCATTGAGTCGGCTCCCAACAGTTGATATTTCCAATTCAGCCAATTCGTGATACATTGCGCGACCTCCTCTATGCCATTAGTGAGTAACTGCCTCACACCCGACACGGTTGAACTCTACTGGTCACGTCTACACACTAGAACTCCAGGAATTACCTCAAGGAGCTAGTCACTAGTGAGCTCATGTTAATTACAATTAGGGGAGTTTGTAGAGATAGTTAACTGTCTAATTCAATTTTGATATCACGAATTGATGTGAATCAGACAACCATTGATCACCTGGAAGCACTGGACAGCTGTTTCGTCCTAGTATGGGACTCGTCAGCAGTGCGCATCCACGACCCCGTCAGGGATCGAACCCAGGACCTTCTGGCTCCGAGGCGAACGCTTTACCATTGGACCATTGAGTCGGCTCCCAACAGTTGATATTTCCAATTCAGCCAATTCGTGATACATTGCGCGACCTCCTCTATGCCATTAGTGAGTTATTGCCTCACACCCGACACGGTTGAACTCTACTGGTCACGTCTACACACTAGAACTCCAGGAATTACCTCAAGGAGCTAGTCACTAGTGAGCTCATGTTAATTACAATTAGGGGAGTTTGTAGAGATAGTTAACTGTCTAATTCAATTTTGATATCACGAATTGATGTGAATCAGACAACCATTGATCACCTGGAAGCACTGGACAGCTGTTTCGTCCTAGTATGGGACTCGTCAGCAGTGCGCATCCACGACCCCGTCAGGGATCGAACCCAGGACCTTCTGGCTCCGATGGCGAACGCTTTACCATTGGACCATTGAGTCGGCTCCCAACAGTTGATATTTCCAATTCAGCCAATTCGTGATACATTGCGCGACCTCCTCTATGCCATTAGTGAGTTACTTGCCTCACACCCGACACGGTTGAACTCTACTGGTCACGTCTACACACTAGAACTCCAGGAATTACCTCAAGGAGCTAGTCACTAGTGAGCTCATGTTAATTACAATTAGGGGAGTTTGTAGAGATAGTTAACTGTCTAATTCAATTTTGATATCACGAATTGATGTGAATCAGACAACCATTGATCACCTGGAAGCACTGGACAGCTGTTTCGTCCTAGTATGGGACTCGTCAGCAGTGCGCATCCACGACCCCGTCAGGGATCGAACCCAGGACCTTCTGGCTCCGTAGGCGAACGCTTTACCATTGGACCATTGAGTCGGCTCCCAACAGTTGATATTTCCAATTCAGCCAATTCGTGATACATTGCGCGACCTCCTCTATGCCATTAGTGAGTAACTGCCTTACACCTGACACGGTTGAACTCTACTGGTCACGTCTACACACTAGAACTCCAGGAATTACCTCAAGGAGCTAGTCACTAGTGAGCTCATGTTAATTACAATTAGGGGAGTTTGTAGAGATAGTTAACTGTCTAATTCAATTTTGATATCACGAATTGATGTGAATCAGACAACCATTGATCACCTGGAAGCACTGGACAGCTGTTTCGTCCTAGTATGGGACTCGTCAGCAGTGCGCATCCACGACCCCGTCAGGGATCGAACCCAGGACCTTCTGGCTCCGTGGCGAACGCTTTACCATTGGACCATTGAGTCGGCTCCCAACAGTTGATATTTCCAATTCAGCCAATTCGTGATACATTGCGCGACCTCCTCTATGCCATTAGTGAGTTATTGCCTCACACCCGACACGGTTGAACTCTACTGGTCACGTCTACACACTAGAACTCCAGGAATTACCTCAAGGAGCTAGTCACTAGTGAGCTCATGTTAATTACAATTAGGGGAGTTTGTAGAGATAGTTAACTGTCTAATTCAATTTTGATATCACGAATTGATGTGAATCAGACAACCATTGATCACCTGGAAGCACTGGACAGCTGTTTCGTCCTAGTATGGGACTCGTCAGCAGTGCGCATCCACGACCCCGTCAGGGATCGAACCCAGGACCTTCTGGCTCCGAGGCGAACGCTTTACCATTGGACCATTGAGTCGGCTCCCAACAGTTGATATTTCCAATTCAGCCAATTCGTGATACATTGCGCGACCTCCTCTATGCCATTAGTGAGTTACTTGCCTCACACCCGACACGGTTGAACTCTACTGGTCACGTCTACACACTAGAACTCCAGGAATTACCTCAAGGAGCTAGTCACTAGTGAGCTCATGTTAATTACAATTAGGGGAGTTTGTAGAGATAGTTAACTGTCTAATTCAATTTTGATATCACGAATTGATGTGAATCAGACAACCATTGATCACCTGGAAGCACTGGACAGCTGTTTCGTCCTAGTATGGGACTCGTCAGCAGTGCGCATCCACGACCCCGTCAGGGATCGAACCCAGGACCTTCTGGCTCCGTGGCGAACGCTTTACCATTGGACCATTGAGTCGGCTCCCAACAGTTGATATTTCCAATTCAGCCAATTCGTGATACATTGCGCGACCTCCTCTATGCCATTAGTGAGTTACTTGCCTCACACCCGACACGGTTGAACTCTACTGGTCACGTCTACACACTAGAACTCCAGGAATTACCTCAAGGAGCTAGTCACTAGTGAGCTCATGTTAATTACAATTAGGGGAGTTTGTAGAGATAGTTAACTGTCTAATTCAATTTTGATATCACGAATTGATGTGAATCAGACAACCATTGATCACCTGGAAGCACTGGACAGCTGTTTCGTCCTAGTATGGGACTCGTCAGCAGTGCGCATCCACGACCCCGTCAGGGATCGAACCCAGGACCTTCTGGCTCCGATGGCGAACGCTTTACCATTGGACCATTGAGTCGGCTCCCAACAGTTGATATTTCCAATTCAGCCAATTCGTGATACATTGCGCGACCTCCTCTATGCCATTAGTGAGTTATTGCCTCACACCCGACACGGTTGAACTCTACTGGTCACGTCTACACACTAGAACTCCAGGAATTACCTCAAGGAGCTAGTCACTAGTGAGCTCATGTTAATTACAATTAGGGGAGTTTGTAGAGATAGTTAACTGTCTAATTCAATTTTGATATCACGAATTGATGTGAATCAGACAACCATTGATCACCTGGAAGCACTGGACAGCTGTTTCGTCCTAGTATGGGACTCGTCAGCAGTGCGCATCCACGACCCCGTCAGGGATCGAACCCAGGACCTTCTGGCTCCGTGGCGAACGCTTTACCATTGGACCATTGAGTCGGCTCCCAACAGTTGATATTTCCAATTCAGCCAATTCGTGATACATTGCGCGACCTCCTCTATGCCATTAGTGAGTTATTGCCTCACACCCGACACGGTTGAACTCTACTGGTCACGTCTACACACTAGAACTCCAGGAATTACCTCAAGGAGCTAGTCACTAGTGAGCTCATGTTAATTACAATTAGGGGAGTTTGTAGAGATAGTTAACTGTCTAATTCAATTTTGATATCACGAATTGATGTGAATCAGACAACCATTGATCACCTGGAAGCACTGGACAGCTGTTTCGTCCTAGTATGGGACTCGTCAGCAGTGCGCATCCACGACCCCGTCAGGGATCGAACCCAGGACCTTCTGGCTCCGTGGCGAACGCTTTACCATTGGACCATTGAGTCGGCTCCCAACAGTTGATATTTCCAATTCAGCCAATTCGTGATACATTGCGCGACCTCCTCTATGCCATTAGTGAGTTACTTGCCTCACACCCGACACGGTTGAACTCTACTGGTCACGTCTACACACTAGAACTCCAGGAATTACCTCAAGGAGCTAGTCACTAGTGAGCTCATGTTAATTACAATTAGGGGAGTTTGTAGAGATAGTTAACTGTCTAATTCAATTTTGATATCACGAATTGATGTGAATCAGACAACCATTGATCACCTGGAAGCACTGGACAGCTGTTTCGTCCTAGTATGGGACTCGTCAGCAGTGCGCATCCACGACCCCGTCAGGGATCGAACCCAGGACCTTCTGGCTCCGATGGCGAACGCTTTACCATTGGACCATTGAGTCGGCTCCCAACAGTTGATATTTCCAATTCAGCCAATTCGTGATACATTGCGCGACCTCCTCTATGCCATTAGTGAGTTACTGCCTCACACCCGACACGGTTGAACTCTACTGGTCACGTCTACACACTAGAACTCCAGGAATTACCTCAAGGAGCTAGTCACTAGTGAGCTCATGTTAATTACAATTAGGGGAGTTTGTAGAGATAGTTAACTGTCTAATTCAATTTTGATATCACGAATTGATGTGAATCAGACAACCATTGATCACCTGGAAGCACTGGACAGCTGTTTCGTCCTAGTATGGGACTCGTCAGCAGTGCGCATCCACGACCCCGTCAGGGATCGAACCCAGGACCTTCTGGCTCCGATGGCGAACGCTTTACCATTGGACCATTGAGTCGGCTCCCAACAGTTGATATTTCCAATTCAGCCAATTCGTGATACATTGCGCGACCTCCTCTATGCCATTAGTGAGTTATTGCCTCACACCCGACACGGTTGAACTCTACTGGTCACGTCTACACACTAGAACTCCAGGAATTACCTCAAGGAGCTAGTCACTAGTGAGCTCATGTTAATTACAATTAGGGGAGTTTGTAGAGATAGTTAACTGTCTAATTCAATTTTGATATCACGAATTGATGTGAATCAGACAACCATTGATCACCTGGAAGCACTGGACAGCTGTTTCGTCCTAGTATGGGACTCGTCAGCAGTGCGCATCCACGACCCCGTCAGGGATCGAACCCAGGACCTTCTGGCTCCGAGGCGAACGCTTTACCATTGGACCATTGAGTCGGCTCCCAACAGTTGATATTTCCAATTCAGCCAATTCGTGATACATTGCGCGACCTCCTCTATGCCATTAGTGAGTTACTGCCTCACACCCGACACGGTTGAACTCTACTGGTCACGTCTACACACTAGAACTCCAGGAATTACCTCAAGGAGCTAGTCACTAGTGAGCTCATGTTAATTACAATTAGGGGAGTTTGTAGAGATAGTTAACTGTCTAATTCAATTTTGATATCACGAATTGATGTGAATCAGACAACCATTGATCACCTGGAAGCACTGGACAGCTGTTTCGTCCTAGTATGGGACTCGTCAGCAGTGCGCATCCACGACCCCGTCAGGGATCGAACCCAGGACCTTCTGGCTCCGATGGCGAACGCTTTACCATTGGACCATTGAGTCGGCTCCCAACAGTTGATATTTCCAATTCAGCCAATTCGTGATACATTGCGCGACCTCCTCTATGCCATTAGTGAGTTATTGCCTCACACCCGACACGGTTGAACTCTACTGGTCACGTCTACACACTAGAACTCCAGGAATTACCTCAAGGAGCTAGTCACTAGTGAGCTCATGTTAATTACAATTAGGGGAGTTTGTAGAGATAGTTAACTGTCTAATTCAATTTTGATATCACGAATTGATGTGAATCAGACAACCATTGATCACCTGGAAGCACTGGACAGCTGTTTCGTCCTAGTATGGGACTCGTCAGCAGTGCGCATCCACGACCCCGTCAGGGATCGAACCCAGGACCTTCTGGCTCCGTGGCGAACGCTTTACCATTGGACCATTGAGTCGGCTCCCAACAGTTGATATTTCCAATTCAGCCAATTCGTGATACATTGCGCGACCTCCTCTATGCCATTAGTGAGTTATTGCCTCACACCCGACACGGTTGAACTCTACTGGTCACGTCTACACACTAGAACTCCAGGAATTACCTCAAGGAGCTAGTCACTAGTGAGCTCATGTTAATTACAATTAGGGGAGTTTGTAGAGATAGTTAACTGTCTAATTCAATTTTGATATCACGAATTGATGTGAATCAGACAACCATTGATCACCTGGAAGCACTGGACAGCTGTTTCGTCCTAGTATGGGACTCGTCAGCAGTGCGCATCCACGACCCCGTCAGGGATCGAACCCAGGACCTTCTGGCTCCGTGGCGAACGCTTTACCATTGGACCATTGAGTCGGCTCCCAACAGTTGATATTTCCAATTCAGCCAATTCGTGATACATTGCGCGACCTCCTCTATGCCATTAGTGAGTTACTTGCCTCACACCCGACACGGTTGAACTCTACTGGTCACGTCTACACACTAGAACTCCTAGGAATTACCTCAAGGAGCTAGTCACTAGTGAGCTCATGTTAATTACAATTAGGGGAGTTTGTAGAGATAGTTAACTGTCTAATTCAATTTTGATATCACGAATTGATGTGAATCAGACAACCATTGATCACCTGGAAGCACTGGACAGCTGTTTCGTCCTAGTATGGGACTCGTCAGCAGTGCGCATCCACGACCCCGTCAGGGATCGAACCCAGGACCTTCTGGCTCCGTGGCGAACGCTTTACCATTGGACCATTGAGTCGGCTCCCAACAGTTGATATTTCCAATTCAGCCAATTCGTGATACATTGCGCGACCTCCTCTATGCCATTAGTGAGTTATTGCCTCACACCCGACACGGTTGAACTCTACTGGTCACGTCTACACACTAGAACTCCAGGAATTACCTCAAGGAGCTAGTCACTAGTGAGCTCATGTTAATTACAATTAGGGGAGTTTGTAGAGATAGTTAACTGTCTAATTCAATTTTGATATCACGAATTGATGTGAATCAGACAACCATTGATCACCTGGAAGCACTGGACAGCTGTTTCGTCCTAGTATGGGACTCGTCAGCAGTGCGCATCCACGACCCCGTCAGGGATCGAACCCAGGACCTTCTGGCTCCGAGGCGAACGCTTTACCATTGGACCATTGAGTCGGCTCCCAACAGTTGATATTTCCAATTCAGCCAATTCGTGATACATTGCGCGACCTCCTCTATGCCATTAGTGAGTTATTGCCTCACACCCGACACGGTTGAACTCTACTGGTCACGTCTACACACTAGAACTCCAGGAATTACCTCAAGGAGCTAGTCACTAGTGAGCTCATGTTAATTACAATTAGGGGAGTTTGTAGAGATAGTTAACTGTCTAATTCAATTTTGATATCACGAATTGATGTGAATCAGACAACCATTGATCACCTGGAAGCACTGGACAGCTGTTTCGTCCTAGTATGGGACTCGTCAGCAGTGCGCATCCACGACCCCGTCAGGGATCGAACCCAGGACCTTCTGGCTCCGAGGCGAACGCTTTACCATTGGACCATTGAGTCGGCTCCCAACAGTTGATATTTCCAATTCAGCCAATTCGTGATACATTGCGCGACCTCCTCTATGCCATTAGTGAGTTATTGCCTCACACCCGACACGGTTGAACTCTACTGGTCACGTCTACACACTAGAACTCCAGGAATTACCTCAAGGAGCTAGTCACTAGTGAGCTCATGTTAATTACAATTAGGGGAGTTTGTAGAGATAGTTAACTGTCTAATTCAATTTTGATATCAGGAATTGATGTGAATCAGACAACCATTGATCACCTGGAAGCACTGGACAGCTGTTTCGTCCTAGTATGGGACTCGTCAGCAGTGCGCATCCACGACCCCGTCAGGGATCGAACCCAGGACCTTCTGGCTCCGTGGCGAACGCTTTACCATTGGACCATTGAGTCGGCTCCCAACAGTTGATATTTCCAATTCAGCCAATTCGTGATACATTGCGCGACCTCCTCTATGCCATTAGTGAGTTATTGCCTCACACCCGACACGGTTGAACTCTACTGGTCACGTCTACACACTAGAACTCCAGGAATTACCTCAAGGAGCTAGTCACTAGTGAGCTCATGTTAATTACAATTAGGGGAGTTTGTAGAGATAGTTAACTGTCTAATTCAATTTTGATATCACGAATTGATGTGAATCAGACAACCATTGATCACCTGGAAGCACTGGACAGCTGTTTCGTCCTAGTATGGGACTCGTCAGCAGTGCGCATCCACGACCCCGTCAGGGATCGAACCCAGGACCTTCTGGCTCCGTGGCGAACGCTTTACCATTGGACCATTGAGTCGGCTCCCAACAGTTGATATTTCCAATTCAGCCAATTCGTGATACATTGCGCGACCTCCTCTATGCCATTAGTGAGTTATTGCCTCACACCCGACACGGTTGAACTCTACTGGTCACGTCTACACACTAGAACTCCAGGAATTACCTCAAGGAGCTAGTCACTAGTGAGCTCATGTTAATTACAATTAGGGGAGTTTGTAGAGATAGTTAACTGTCTAATTCAATTTTGATATCACGAATTGATGTGAATCAGACAACCATTGATCACCTGGAAGCACTGGACAGCTGTTTCGTCCTAGTATGGGACTCGTCAGCAGTGCGCATCCACGACCCCGTCAGGGATCGAACCCAGGACCTTCTGGCTCCGAGGCGAACGCTTTACCATTGGACCATTGAGTCGGCTCCCAACAGTTGATATTTCCAATTCAGCCAATTCGTGATACATTGCGCGACCTCCTCTATGCCATTAGTGAGTTATTGCCTCACACCCGACACGGTTGAACTCTACTGGTCACGTCTACACACTAGAACTCTAGGAATTACCTCAAGGAGCTAGTCACTAGTGAGCTCATGTTAATTACAATTAGGGGAGTTTGTAGAGATAGTTAACTGTCTAATTCAATTTTGATATCAGGAATTGATGTGAATCAGACAACCATTGATCACCTGGAAGCACTGGACAGCTGTTTCGTCCTAGTATGGGACTCGTCAGCAGTGCGCATCCACGACCCCGTCAGGGATCGAACCCAGGACCTTCTGGCTCCGTGGCGAACGCTTTACCATTGGACCATTGAGTCGGCTCCCAACAGTTGATATTTCCAATTCAGCCAATTCGTGATACATTGCGCGACCTCCTCTATGCCATTAGTGAGTTATTGCCTCACACCCGACACGGTTGAACTCTACTGGTCACGTCTACACACTAGAACTCCTAGGAATTACCTCAAGGAGCTAGTCACTAGTGAGCTCATGTTAATTACAATTAGGGGAGTTTGTAGAGATAGTTAACTGTCTAATTCAATTTTGATATCACGAATTGATGTGAATCAGACAACCATTGATCACCTGGAAGCACTGGACAGCTGTTTCGTCCTAGTATGGGACTCGTCAGCAGTGCGCATCCACGACCCCGTCAGGGATCGAACCCAGGACCTTCTGGCTCCGATGGCGAACGCTTTACCATTGGACCATTGAGTCGGCTCCCAACAGGTTGATATTTCCAATTCAGCCAATTCGTGATACATTGCGCGACCTCCTCTATTGCCTCACACCCGACACGGTTGAACTCTACTGGTCACGTCTACACACTAGAACTCCTAGGAATTACCTCAAGGAGCTAGTCACTAGTGAGCTCATGTTAATTACAATTAGGGGAGTTTGTAGAGATAGTTAACTGTCTAATTCAATTTTGATATCAGGAATTGATGTGAATCAGACAACCATTGATCACCTGGAAGCACTGGACAGCTGTTTCGTCCTAGTATGGGACTCGTCAGCAGTGCGCATCCACGACCCCGTCAGGGATCGAACCCAGGACCTTCTGGCTCCGAGGCGAACGCTTTACCATTGGACCATTGAGTCGGCTCCCAACAGTTGATATTTCCAATTCAGCCAATTCGTGATACATTGCGCGACCTCCTCTATGCCATTAGTGAGTTATTGCCTCACACCCGACACGGTTGAACTCTACTGGTCACGTCTACACACTAGAACTCCAGGAATTACCTCAAGGAGCTAGTCACTAGTGAGCTCATGTTAATTACAATTAGGGGAGTTTGTAGAGATAGTTAACTGTCTAATTCAATGTTGATATCACGAATTGATGTGAATCAGACAACCATTGATCACCTGGAAGCACTGGACAGCTGTTTCGTCCTAGTATGGGACTCGTCAGCAGTGCGCATCCACGACCCCGTCAGGGATCGAACCCAGGACCTTCTGGCTCCGAGGCGAACGCTTTACCATTGGACCATTGAGTCGGCTCCCAACAGTTGATATTTCCAATTCAGCCAATTCGTGATACATTGCGCGACCTCCTCTATGCCATTAGTGAGTAACTGCCTTACACCCGACACGGTTGAACTCTACTGGTCACGTCTACACACTAGAACTCCAGGAATTACCTCAAGGAGCTAGTCACTAGTGAGCTCATGTTAATTACAATTAGGGGAGTTTGTAGAGATAGTTAACTGTCTAATTCAATGTTGATATCAGGAATTGATGTGAATCAGACAACCATTGATCACCTGGAAGCACTGGACAGCTGTTTCGTCCTAGTATGGGACTCGTCAGCAGTGCGCAACCACGACCCGTCAGGGATCGAACCCAGGACCTTCTGGCATCCGAGGCGAACGCTTTACCATTGGACCATTGAGTCGGCTCCCAACAGTCTGATATTCTCCCAATTCAGCCAATTCGTGACTACTTGCGCGACCTCCTCTATGCCTATTAGTGAGGTATATTGCCTCACACCCGACACGGTTGAACTCTACTGGTCCACGTCTACACACTAGAACCTTCCAGAATACCTCAAGGCGCTAGGTCCACTAGTGAGCTTCATGTAATTACAATTAGGGATGTTTGTAAGCGATAGTTAACTGTCTAATTCAATTTTGATATCACGAAATTGATGTGAATCAAGACAACCATTGAATCACCTGGAAGCACTGAGACAGCTGTCGTCATAGTATGGGCCTCTTTCAGCAGTGCGCGAACCCGACCCCGTCGGGGATCCAACCCAGAACCTTCTGGTCGTGGCGAAA
>JALJAT010000454.1:0-15122 GCA_034768735.1 Schistosoma mekongi | reverse complement strand
ACTACAGCCTGTATCTTCAATTCTCCCCTCACTCACATTTTCAAATTTCACATTGTGTACCGTTGAATTGCTGTAGCCATATGTATTTCCACTCTTACATTTCTCACCATCATCCACACGCCTGCATATCTCACCACATTGCCATGCAATCATTCACCGTCCAACCACACATTTCTCAGTCTCATTCATCTCTCTTGCCTCCTCATTAGAAATCAACTTCACAACTAGCATTTACTCACTTACATCTACCCACATTTCAAACGTGCCAACAGTCGACATCACCATTCCACATTTCCTTACACATTTCATTCACTCACTGCACAATTCACTCTCTCCTACCCTCACCTAATTTACTTATGCCTCACAACTACCAACCCAACTCAAAAACACCCCACACCGCCATCACCAATGTATTCTGCCTCACCTCAACCTATACATTGTTCATATTTCCCACAGAAGCTGCACTCCTCTCATTCTCACATACATTCACAGATACACCAATACGTTGACGGTTTCACGTCATTCAACTGTTGTCGCGCCACTATCCTACTCACCATTTCCATCGCATTCCATCGCATTTCCATCGCATTTCCATCAATCCAACCACCATTTTTACTCGTCTTCAACGATGCCTCTTCGCCACACTCAAATCTACACATTTACACTCATCCCACTCACTCATACTACAGCCTGTATCTTCAATTCTCCTCTCACTCACATTTTCAAATTTCACATTGTGTACCGTTGAATTGCTGTAGCCATATGTATTTCCACTCTTACATTTCTCACCATCATCCACACGCCTGCATATCTCACCACATTGCCATGCAATCATTCACCGTCCAACCACACATTCTCAGTCTCATTCATCTCTCTTGCCTCCTCATTAGAAATCAACTTCACAACTAGCATTTACTCACTTACATCTACCCACATTTCAAACGTGCCAACAGTCGACATCACCATTCCACATTTCCTTACACATTTCATTCACTCACTGCACAATTCACTCTCTCCTACCCTCACCTAATTTACTTATGCCTCACAACTACCAACCCAACTCAAAAACACCCCACACCGCCATCACCAATGTATTCTGCCTCACCTCAACCTATACATTGTTCATATTTCCCACAGAAGCTGCACTCCTCTCATTCTCACATACATTCACAGATACACCAATACGTTGACGGTTTCACGTCATTCAACTGTTGTCGCGCCACTATCCTACTCACCATTTCCATCGCATTCCATCGCATTTCCATAGCATTTCCATCAATCCAACCACCATTTTTACTCGTCTTCAACGATGCCTCTTCGCCACACTCAAATCTCCACATTTACACTCATCCCACTCACTCATACTACAGCCTGTATCTTCAATTCTCCCCTCACTCACATTTTCAAATTTCACATTGTGTACCGTTGAATTGCTGTAGCCATATGTATTTCCACTCTTACATTTCTCACCATCATCCACACGCCTGCATATCTCACCACATTGCCATGCAATCATTCACCGTCCAACCACACATTTCTCAGTCTCATTCATCTCTCTTGCCTCCTCATTAGAAATCAACTTCACAACTAGCATTTACTCACTTACATCTACCCACATTTCAAACGTGCCAACAGTCGACATCACCATTCCACATTTCCTTACACATTTCATTCACTCACTGCACAATTCACTCTCTCCTACCCTCACCTAATTTACTTATGCCTCACAACTACCAACCCAACTCAAAAACACCCCACACCGCCATCACCAATGTATTCTGCCTCACCTCAACCTATACATTGTTCATATTTCCCACAGAAGCTGCACTCCTCTCATTCTCACATACATTCACAGATACACCAATACGTTGACGGTTTCACGTCATTCAACTGTTGTCGCGCCACTATCCTACTCACCATTTCCATCGCATTTCCATCGCATTTCCATCGCATTCCATCGCATTTCCATCGCATTTCCATCGCATTTCCATCGCATTTCCATCGCATTCCATCGCATTTCCATCGCATTTCCATCGCATTCCATCGCATTTCCATCGCATTTCCATCGCATTCCATCGCATTTCCATCAATCCAACCACCATTTTTACTCGTCTTCAACGATGCCTCTTCGCCACACTCAAATCTACACATTTACACTCATCCCACTCACTCATACTACAGCCTGTATCTTCAATTCTCCTCTCACTCACATTTTCAAATTTCACATTGTGTACCGTTGAATTGCTGTAGCCATATGTATTTCCACTCTTACATTTCTCACCATCATCCACACGCCTGCATATCTCACCACATTGCCATGCAATCATTCACCGTCCAACCACACATTTCTCAGTCTCATTCATCTCTCTTGCCTCCTCATTAGAAATCAACTTCACAACTAGCATTTACTCACTTACATCTACCCACATTTCAAACGTGCCAACAGTCGACATCACCATTCCACATTTCCTTACACATTCATTCACTCACTGCACAATTCACTCTCTCCTACCCTCACCTAATTTACTTATGCCTCACAACTACCAACCCAACTCAAAAACACCCCACACCGCCATCACCAATGTATTCTGCCTCACCTCAACCTATACATTGTTCATATTTCCCACAGAAGCTGCACTCCTCTCATTCTCACATACATTCACAGATACACCAATACGTTGACGGTTTCACGTCATTCAACTGTTGTCGCGCCACTATCCTACTCACCATTTCCATCGCATTTCCATCGCATTTCCATCGCATTTCCATCGCATTTCCATCAATCCAACCACCATTTTTACTCGTCTTCAACGATGCCTCTTCGCCACACTCAAATCTACACATTTACACTCATCCCACTCACTCATACTACAGCCTGTATCTTCAATTCTCCTCTCACTCACATTTTCAAATTTCACATTGTGTACCGTTGAATTGCTGTAGCCATATGTATTTCCACTCTTACATTTCTCACCATCATCCACACGCCTGCATATCTCACCACATTGCCATGCAATCATTCACCGTCCAACCACACATTTCTCAGTCTCATTCATCTCTCTTGCCTCCTCATTAGAAATCAACTTCACAACTAGCATTTACTCACTTACATCTACCCACATTTCAAACGTGCCAACAGTCGACATCACCATTCCACATTTCCTTACACATTTCATTCACTCACTGCACAATTCACTCTCTCCTACCCTCACCTAATTTACTTATGCCTCACAACTACCAACCCAACTCAAAAACACCCCACACCGCCATCACCAATGTATTCTGCCTCACCTCAACCTATACATTGTTCATATTTCCCACAGAAGCTGCACTCCTCTCATTCTCACATACATTCACAGATACACCAATACGTTGACGGTTTCACGTCATTCAACTGTTGTCGCGCCACTATCCTACTCACCATTTCCATCGCATTTCCATCGCATTTCCATCGCATTTCCATCGCATTTCCATCAATCCAACCACCATTTTTACTCGTCTTCAACGATGCCTCTTCGCCACACTCAAATCTACACATTTACACTCATCCCACTCACTCATACTACAGCCTGTATCTTCAATTCTCCTCTCACTCACATTTTCAAATTTCACATTGTGTACCGTTGAATTGCTGTAGCCATATGTATTTCCACTCTTACATTTCTCACCATCATCCACACGCCTGCATATCTCACCACATTGCCATGCAATCATTCACCGTCCAACCACACATTTCTCAGTCTCATTCATCTCTCTTGCCTCCTCATTAGAAATCAACTTCACAACTAGCATTTACTCACTTACATCTACCCACATTTCAAACGTGCCAACAGTCGACATCACCATTCCACATTTCCTTACACATTTCATTCACTCACTGCACAATTCACTCTCTCCTACCCTCACCTAATTTACTTATGCCTCACAACTACCAACCCAACTCAAAAACACCCCACACCGCCATCACCAATGTATTCTGCCTCACCTCAACCTATACATTGTTCATATTTCCCACAGAAGCTGCACTCCTCTCATTCTCACATACATTCACAGATACACCAATACGTTGACGGTTTCACGTCATTCAACTGTTGTCGCGCCACTATCCTACTCACCATTTCCATCGCATTTCCATCGCATTTCCATCAATCCAACCACCATTTTTACTCGTCTTCAACGATGCCTCTTCGCCACACTCAAATCTCCACATTTACACTCATCCCACTCACTCATACTACAGCCTGTATCTTCAATTCTCCTCTCACTCACATTTTCAAATTTCACATTGTGTACCGTTGAATTGCTGTAGCCATATGTATTTCCACTCTTACATTTCTCACCATCATCCACACGCCTGCATATCTCACCACATTGCCATGCAATCATTCACCGTCCAACCACACATTTCTCAGTCTCATTCATCTCTCTTGCCTCCTCATTAGAAATCAACTTCACAACTAGCATTTACTCACTTACATCTACCCACATTTCAAACGTGCCAACAGTCGACATCACCATTCCACATTTCCTTACACATTTCATTCACTCACTGCACAATTCACTCTCTCCTACCCTCACCTAATTTACTTATGCCTCACAACTACCAACCCAACTCAAAAACACCCCACACCGCCATCACCAATGTATTCTGCCTCACCTCAACCTATACATTGTTCATATTTCCCACAGAAGCTGCACTCCTCTCATTCTCACATACATTCACAGATACACCAATACGTTGACGGTTTCACGTCATTCAACTGTTGTCGCGCCACTATCCTACTCACCATTTCCATCGCATTTCCATCGCATTTCCATCAATCCAACCACCATTTTTACTCGTCTTCAACGATGCCTCTTCGCCACACTCAAATCTACACATTTACACTCATCCCACTCACTCATACTACAGCCTGTATCTTCAATTCTCCCCTCACTCACATTTTCAAATTTCACATTGTGTACCGTTGAATTGCTGTAGCCATATGTATTTCCACTCTTACATTTCTCACCATCATCCACACGCCTGCATATCTCACCACATTGCCATGCAATCATTCACCGTCCAACCACACATTTCTCAGTCTCATTCATCTCTCTTGCCTCCTCATTAGAAATCAACTTCACAACTAGCATTTACTCACTTACATCTACCCACATTTCAAACGTGCCAACAGTCGACATCACCATTCCACATTTCCTTACACATTTCATTCACTCACTGCACAATTCACTCTCTCCTACCCTCACCTAATTTACTTATGCCTCACAACTACCAACCCAACTCAAAAACACCCCACACCGCCATCACCAATGTATTCTGCCTCACCTCAACCTATACATTGTTCATATTTCCCACAGAAGCTGCACTCCTCTCATTCTCACATACATTCACAGATACACCAATACGTTGACGGTTTCACGTCATTCAACTGTTGTCGCGCCACTATCCTACTCACCATTTCCATCGCATTTCCATCGCATTTCCATCGCATTTCCATCGCATTTCCATCGCATTTCCATCGCATTTCCATCGCATTTCCATCGCATTTCCATCGCATTTCCATCGCATTTCCATCGCATTTCCATCGCATTTCCATCGCATTTCCATCGCATTTCCATCGCATTTCCATCGCATTTCCATCGCATTTCCATCGCATTTCCATCGCATTTCCATCGCATTTCCATCGCATTTCCATCGCATTTCCATCGCATTTCCATCGCATTTCCATCGCATTTCCATCGCATTTCCATCGCATTTCCATCGCATTTCCATCGCATTTCCATCGCATTTCCATCGCATTTCCATCGCATTTCCATCAATCCAACCACCATTTTTACTCGTCTTCAACGATGCCTCTTCGCCACACTCAAATCTACACATTTACACTCATCCCACTCACTCATACTACAGCCTGTATCTTCAATTCTCCTCTCACTCACATTTTCAAATTTCACATTGTGTACCGTTGAATTGCTGTAGCCATATGTATTTCCACTCTTACATTTCTCACCATCATCCACACGCCTGCATATCTCACCACATTGCCATGCAATCATTCACCGTCCAACCACACATTTCTCAGTCTCATTCATCTCTCTTGCCTCCTCATTAGAAATCAACTTCACAACTAGCATTTACTCACTTACATCTACCCACATTTCAAACGTGCCAACAGTCGACATCACCATTCCACATTTCCTTACACATTTCATTCACTCACTGCACAATTCACTCTCTCCTACCCTCACCTAATTTACTTATGCCTCACAACTACCAACCCAACTCAAAAACACCCCACACCGCCATCACCAATGTATTCTGCCTCACCTCAACCTATACATTGTTCATATTTCCCACAGAAGCTGCACTCCTCTCATTCTCACATACATTCACAGATACACCAATACGTTGACGGTTTCACGTCATTCAACTGTTGTCGCGCCACTATCCTACTCACCATTTCCATCGCATTTCCATCGCATTTCCATCGCATTTCCATCGCATTTCCATCGCATTTCCATCGCATTTCCATCGCATTTCCATCGCATTTCCATCGCATTTCCATCGCATTTCCATCGCATTTCCATCAATCCAACCACCATTTTTACTCGTCTTCAACGATGCCTCTTCGCCACACTCAAATCTCCACATTTACACTCATCCCACTCACTCATACTACAGCCTGTATCTTCAATTCTCCTCTCACTCACATTTTCAAATTTCACATTGTGTACCGTTGAATTGCTGTAGCCATATGTATTTCCACTCTTACATTTCTCACCATCATCCACACGCCTGCATATCTCACCACATTGCCATGCAATCATTCACCGTCCAACCACACATTTCTCAGTCTCATTCATCTCTCTTGCCTCCTCATTAGAAATCAACTTCACAACTAGCATTTACTCACTTACATCTACCCACATTTCAAACGTGCCAACAGTCGACATCACCATTCCACATTTCCTTACACATTTCATTCACTCACTGCACAATTCACTCTCTCCTACCCTCACCTAATTTACTTATGCCTCACAACTACCAACCCAACTCAAAAACACCCCACACCGCCATCACCAATGTATTCTGCCTCACCTCAACCTATACATTGTTCATATTTCCCACAGAAGCTGCACTCCTCTCATTCTCACATACATTCACAGATACACCAATACGTTGACGGTTTCACGTCATTCAACTGTTGTCGCGCCACTATCCTACTCACCATTTCCATCGCATTTCCATCGCATTTCCATCGCATTTCCATCAATCCAACCACCATTTTTACTCGTCTTCAACGATGCCTCTTCGCCACACTCAAATCTACACATTTACACTCATCCCACTCACTCATACTACAGCCTGTATCTTCAATTCTCCTCTCACTCACATTTTCAAATTTCACATTGTGTACCGTTGAATTGCTGTAGCCATATGTATTTCCACTCTTACATTTCTCACCATCATCCACACGCCTGCATATCTCACCACATTGCCATGCAATCATTCACCGTCCAACCACACATTTCTCAGTCTCATTCATCTCTCTTGCCTCCTCATTAGAAATCAACTTCACAACTAGCATTTACTCACTTACATCTACCCACATTTCAAACGTGCCAACAGTCGACATCACCATTCCACATTTCCTTACACATTTCATTCACTCACTGCACAATTCACTCTCTCCTACCCTCACCTAATTTACTTATGCCTCACAACTACCAACCCAACTCAAAAACACCCCACACCGCCATCACCAATGTATTCTGCCTCACCTCAACCTATACATTGTTCATATTTCCCACAGAAGCTGCACTCCTCTCATTCTCACATACATTCACAGATACACCAATACGTTGACGGTTTCACGTCATTCAACTGTTGTCGCGCCACTATCCTACTCACCATTTCCATCGCATTTCCATCGCATTTCCATCGCATTTCCATCAATCCAACCACCATTTTTACTCGTCTTCAACGATGCCTCTTCGCCACACTCAAATCTCCACATTTACACTCATCCCACTCACTCATACTACAGCCTGTATCTTCAATTCTCCCCTCACTCACATTTTCAAATTTCACATTGTGTACCGTTGAATTGCTGTAGCCATATGTATTTCCACTCTTACATTTCTCACCATCATCCACACGCCTGCATATCTCACCACATTGCCATGCAATCATTCACCGTCCAACCACACATTTCTCAGTCTCATTCATCTCTCTTGCCTCCTCATTAGAAATCAACTTCACAACTAGCATTTACTCACTTACATCTACCCACATTTCAAATTTCACATTGTGTACCGTTGAATTGCTGTAGCCATATGTATTTCCACTCTTACATTTCTCACCATCATCCACACGCCTGCATATCTCACCACATTGCCATGCAATCATTCACCGTCCAACCACACATTTCTCAGTCTCATTCATCTCTCTTGCCTCCTCATTAGAAATCAACTTCACAACTAGCATTTACTCACTTACATCTACCCACATTTCAAACGTGCCAACAGTCGACATCACCATTCCACATTCCTTACACATTTCATTCACTCACTGCACAATTCACTCTCTCCTACCCTCACCTAATTTACTTATGCCTCACAACTACCAACCCAACTCAAAAACACCCAGCCACACCGCCATCACCAATGTATTCTGCCTCACCTCAACCTATACATTGTTCATATTTCCCACAGAAGCTGCACTCCTCTCATTCTCACATACATTCACAGATACACCAATACGTTGACGGTTTCACGTCATTCAACTGTTGTCGCGCCACTATCCTACTCACCATTTCCATCGCATTTCCATCATCCAACCACCATTTTTACTCGTCTTCAACGATGCCTCTTCGCCACACTCAATCTACACATTTACACTCATCCCACTCACTCATACTACAGCCTGTATCTTCAATTCTCCTCTCACTCACATTTTCAAATTTCACATTGTGTACCGTTGAATTGCTGTAGCCATATGTATTTCCACTCTTACATTTCTCACCATCATCCACACGCCTGCATATCTCACCACATTGCCATGCAATCATTCACCGTCCAACCACACATTTCTCAGTCTCATTCATCTCTCTTGCCTCCTCATTAGAAATCAACTTCACAACTAGCATTTACTCACTTACATCTACCCACATTTCAAACGTGCCAACAGTCGACATCACCATTCCACATTTCCTTACACATTTCATTCACTCACTGCACAATTCACTCTCTCCTACCCTCACCTAATTTACTTATGCCTCACAACTACCAACCCAACTCAAAAACACCCCACACCGCCATCACCAATGTATTCTGCCTCACCTCAACCTATACATTGTTCATATTTCCCACAGAAGCTGCACTCCTCTCATTCTCACATACATTCACAGATACACCAATACGTTGACGGTTTCACGTCATTCAACTGTTGTCGCGCCACTATCCTACTCACCATTTCCATCGCATTTCCATCGCATTTCCATCGCATTTCCATCGCATTTCCATCGCATTTCCATCAATCCAACCACCATTTTTACTCGTCTTCAACGATGCCTCTTCGCCACACTCAAATCTCCACATTTACACTCATCCCACTCACTCATACTACAGCCTGTATCTTCAATTCTCCTCTCACTCACATTTTCAAATTTCACATTGTGTACCGTTGAATTGCTGTAGCCATATGTATTTCCACTCTTACATTTCTCACCATCATCCACACGCCTGCATATCTCACCACATTGCCATGCAATCATTCACCGTCCAACCACACATTTCTCAGTCTCATTCATCTCTCTTGCCTCCTCATTAGAAATCAACTTCACAACTAGCATTTACTCACTTACATCTACCCACATTTCAAACGTGCCAACAGTCGACATCACCATTCCACATTTCCTTACACATTTCATTCACTCACTGCACAATTCACTCTCTCCTACCCTCACCTAATTTACTTATGCCTCACAACTACCAACCCAACTCAAAAACACCCCACACCGCCATCACCAATGTATTCTGCCTCACCTCAACCTATACATTGTTCATATTTCCCACAGAAGCTGCACTCCTCTCATTCTCACATACATTCACAGATACACCAATACGTTGACGGTTTCACGTCATTCAACTGTTGTCGCGCCACTATCCTACTCACCATTTCCATCGCATTTCCATCGCATTTCCATCGCATTTCCATCGCATTTCCATCAATCCAACCACCATTTTTACTCGTCTTCAACGATGCCTCTTCGCCACACTCAAATCTACACATTTACACTCATCCCACTCACTCATACTACAGCCTGTATCTTCAATTCTCCTCTCACTCACATTTTCAAATTTCACATTGTGTACCGTTGAATTGCTGTAGCCATATGTATTTCCACTCTTACATTTCTCACCATCATCCACACGCCTGCATATCTCACCACATTGCCATGCAATCATTCACCGTCCAACCACACATTTCTCAGTCTCATTCATCTCTCTTGCCTCCTCATTAGAAATCAACTTCACAACTAGCATTTACTCACTTACATCTACCCACATTTCAAACGTGCCAACAGTCGACATCACCATTCCACATTTCCTTACACATTTCATTCACTCACTGCACAATTCACTCTCTCCTACCCTCACCTAATTTACTTATGCCTCACAACTACCAACCCAACTCAAAAACACCCCACACCGCCATCACCAATGTATTCTGCCTCACCTCAACCTATACATTGTTCATATTTCCCACAGAAGCTGCACTCCTCTCATTCTCACATACATTCACAGATACACCAATACGTTGACGGTTTCACGTCATTCAACTGTTGTCGCGCCACTATCCTACTCACCATTTCCATCGCATTTCCATCGCATTTCCATCATCCAACCACCATTTTTACTCGTCTTCAACGATGCCTCTTCGCCACACTCAAATCTACACATTTACACTCATCCCACTCACTCATACTACAGCCTGTATCTTCAATTCTCCTCTCACTCACATTTTCAAATTTCACATTGTGTACCGTTGAATTGCTGTAGCCATATGTATTTCCACTCTTACATTTCTCACCATCATCCACACGCCTGCATATCTCACCACATTTTCAAATTTCACATTGTGTACCGTTGAATTGCTGTAGCCATATGTATTTCCACTCTTACATTTCTCACCATCATCCACACGCCTGCATATCTCACCACATTGCCATGCAATCATTCACCGTCCAACCACACATTTCTCAGTCTCATTCATCTCTCTTGCCTCCTCATTAGAAATCAACTTCACAACTAGCATTTACTCACTTACATCTACCCACATTTCAAATTTCACATTGTGTACCGTTGAATTGCTGTAGCCATATGTATTTCCACTCTTACATTTCTCACCATCATCCACACGCCTGCATATCTCACCACATTGCCATGCAATCATTCACCGTCCAACCACACATTTCTCAGTCTCATTCATCTCTCTTGCCTCCTCATTAGAAATCAACTTCACAACTAGCATTTACTCACTTACATCTACCCACATTTCAAACGTGCCAACAGTCGACATCACCATTCCACATTTCCTTACACATTTCATTCACTCACTGCACAATTCACTCTCTCCTACCCTCACCTAATTTACTTATGCCTCACAACTACCAACCCAACTCAAAAACACCCCACACCGCCATCACCAATGTATTCTGCCTCACCTCAACCTATACATTGTTCATATTTCCCACAGAAGCTGCACTCCTCTCATTCTCACATACATTCACAGATACACCAATACGTTGACGGTTTCACGTCATTCAACTGTTGTCGCGCCACTATCCTACTCACCATTTCCATCGCATTTCCATCGCATTTCCATCAATCCAACCACCATTTTTACTCGTCTTCAACGATGCCTCTTCGCCACACTCAAATCTACACATTTACACTCATCCCACTCACTCATACTACAGCCTGTATCTTCAATTCTCCTCTCACTCACATTTTCAAATTTCACATTGTGTACCGTTGAATTGCTGTAGCCATATGTATTTCCACTCTTACATTTCTCACCATCATCCACACGCCTGCATATCTCACCACATTGCCATGCAATCATTCACCGTCCAACCACACATTTCTCAGTCTCATTCATCTCTCTTGCCTCCTCATTAGAAATCAACTTCACAACTAGCATTTACTCACTTACATCTACCCACATTTCAAACGTGCCAACAGTCGACATCACCATTCCACATTTCCTTACACATTTCATTCACTCACTGCACAATTCACTCTCTCCTACCCTCACCTAATTTACTTATGCCTCACAACTACCAACCCAACTCAAAAACACCCCACACCGCCATCACCAATGTATTCTGCCTCACCTCAACCTATACATTGTTCATATTTCCCACAGAAGCTGCACTCCTCTCATTCTCACATACATTCACAGATACACCAATACGTTGACGGTTTCACGTCATTCAACTGTTGTCGCGCCACTATCCTACTCACCATTTCCATCGCATTTCCATCGCATTTCCATCGCATTTCCATCAATCCAACCACCATTTTTACTCGTCTTCAACGATGCCTCTTCGCCACACTCAAATCTCCACATTTACACTCATCCCACTCACTCATACTACAGCCTGTATCTTCAATTCTCCTCTCACCCACATTTTCAAATTTCACATTGTGTACCGTTGAATTGCTGTAGCCATATGTATTTCCACTCTTACATTTCTCACCATCATCCACACGCCTGCATATCTCACCACATTGCCATGCAATCATTCACCGTCCAACCACACATTTCTCAGTCTCATTCATCTCTCTTGCCTCCTCATTAGAAATCAACTTCACAACTAGCATTTACTCACTTACATCTACCCACATTTCAAACGTGCCAACAGTCGACATCACCATTCCACATTTCCTTACACATTTCATTCACTCACTGCACAATTCACTCTCTCCTACCCTCACCTAATTTACTTATGCCTCACAACTACCAACCCAACTCAAAAACACCCCACACCGCCATCACCAATGTATTCTGCCTCACCTCAACCTATACATTGTTCATATTTCCCACAGAAGCTGCACTCCTCTCATTCTCACATACATTCACAGATACACCAATACGTTGACGGTTTCACGTCATTCAACTGTTGTCGCGCCACTATCCTACTCACCATTTCCATCGCATTTCCATCGCATTTCCATCGCATTTCCATCGCATTTCCATCAATCCAACCACCATTTTTACTCGTCTTCAACGATGCCTCTTCGCCACACTCAAATCTCCACATTTACACTCATCCCACTCACTCATACTACAGCCTGTATCTTCAATTCTCCTCTCACTCACATTTTCAAATTTCACATGTGTACCGTTGAATTGCTGTAGCCATATGTATTTCCACTCTTACATTTCTCACCATCATCCACACGCCTGCATATCTCACCACATTGCCATGCAATCATTCACCGTCCAACCACACATTTCTCAGTCTCATTCATCTCTCTTGCCTCCTCATTAGAAATCAACTTCACAACTAGCATTTACTCACTTACATCTACCCACATTTCAAACGTGCCAACAGTCGACATCACCATTCCACATTTCCTTACACATTTCATTCACTCACTGCACAATTCACTCTCTCCTACCCTCACCTAATTTACTTATGCCTCACAACTACCAACCCAACTCAAAAACACCCCACACCGCCATCACCAATGTATTCTGCCTCACCTCAACCTATACATTGTTCATATTTCCCACAGAAGCTGCACTCCTCTCATTCTCACATACATTCACAGATACACCAATACGTTGACGGTTTCACGTCATTCAACTGTTGTCGCGCCACTATCCTACTCACCATTTCCATCGCATTTCCATCGCATTTCCATCAATCCAACCACCATTTTTACTCGTCTTCAACGATGCCTCTTCGCCACACTCAAATCTCCACATTTACACTCATCCCACTCACTCATACTACAGCCTGTATCTTCAATTCTCCTCTCACTCACATTTTCAAATTTCACATTGTGTACCGTTGAATTGCTGTAGCCATATGTATTTCCACTCTTACATTTCTCACCATCATCCACACGCCTGCATATCTCACCACATTGCCATGCAATCATTCACCGTCCAACCACACATTTCTCAGTCTCATTCATCTCTCTTGCCTCCTCATTAGAAATCAACTTCACAACTAGCATTTACTCACTTACATCTACCCACATTTCAAACGTGCCAACAGTCGACATCACCATTCCACATTTCCTTACACATTTCATTCACTCACTGCACAATTCACTCTCTCCTACCCTCACCTAATTTACTTATGCCTCACAACTACCAACCCAACTCAAAAACACCCCACACCGCCATCACCAATGTATTCTGCCTCACCTCAACCTATACATTGTTCATATTTCCCACAGAAGCTGCACTCCTCTCATTCTCACATACATTCACAGATACACCAATACGTTGACGGTTTCACGTCATTCAACTGTTGTCGCGCCACTATCCTACTCACCATTTCCATCGCATTTCCATCGCATTTCCATCGCATTTCCATCGCATTTCCATCAATCCAACCACCATTTTTACTCGTCTTCAACGATGCCTCTTCGCCACACTCAAATCTCCACATTTACACTCATCCCACTCACTCATACTACAGCCTGTATCTTCAATTCTCCTCTCACTCACATTTTCAAATTTCACATTGTGTACCGTTGAATTGCTGTAGCCATATGTATTTCCACTCTTACATTTCTCACCATCATCCACACGCCTGCATATCTCACCACATTGCCATGCAATCATTCACCGTCCAACCACACATTTCTCAGTCTCATTCATCTCTCTTGCCTCCTCATTAGAAATCAACTTCACAACTAGCATTTACTCACTTACATCTACCCACATTTCAAACGTGCCAACAGTCGACATCACCATTCCACATTTCCTTACACATTTCATTCACTCACTGCACAATTCACTCTCTCCTACCCTCACCTAATTTACTTATGCCTCACAACTACCAACCCAACTCAAAAATACCCCCACACCG
>JALJAT010000453.1:0-15164 GCA_034768735.1 Schistosoma mekongi | reverse complement strand
CTAGCTTACAATGTTTATCAATGTTTGCATGTTTTTATTCGATGTGATAGTAACAAAATATCAAATGGACTATTTCGGGTATAAGCATTGAAATGTTGTCAGGCATAAACATGTTTAGTTTTTTTTTTTTTTTTTTTTTTTTTTTTTTTTTTTTTTTTGGCTGCATAATATACATTGAACACATTGATTGACTAGTAAACCAAATTTTAACTTTTGACCATACTCTCGGTAGTTGTAAATTAATAAATGTCAGCTACTCTTCGTTTGAATTTAAAATTAAATCATTGTGTGTGTGTTTTGTCGATGTGTTATTGCGAGTAACAAACTGTTAATATATCGAACACCAATGAATGTGCATACTCCCCCCCCGTACAAATGAGCGTATGCCACATACCATTCGCACAAGCCGAGATAGAAGAACACAAGACGATAACCAAACCAGACAGAATCCACGTTATATTCAACACAAGTGCCCTTTAGATATACATAAAACATGGCCACCACAGTCAACACAAATAGAAACTCTCATTAATACGAAGTAAGAGAATAGTGAAGGTGACTGGAGTATGTATACACAATGATTAACCGTAGTTCATCAATGAGAAATAATGTACTAACGGTTAAAGTTGGAAATGGGAGGAAGGGAAGGGGAACTGGAAGAGTACTAGAAATAAAAGGTTCACCTGAATACAAACCAAAATCAATGAAAAAGTCTCGAAAACAGTTCTCGAAGATAATCAATATTCTTAGGTTTCCCGGCATCTCATCTAATCTTAAGCTTCAGCAATAAGCGATCAAAACTCACTAGAACATTCACATTTATTTGATTGGATATGTCACAGATTGATATTGGCGGGTACCATTGAACAAAGGGAGCACTGGCCAGCTGTTTCGTTTAGGTGAAACGCTCAGCAGTGCGCACCCCAGATTCCGCAACAGGGTTTCAAGTTGACGACTGACGCCTAAGTATCTGCACCACTGAGTAAAACGCGTCCTTGGTCAGTAGTCGGATGTCTCGCCTACGCCACAGATGACGCAAATTCCCAAAAGCTAATCGGGACTTATGTATACGCGCAGAGACTTCAGCAGACACCAGACCGTCAGGACTGATTGAGGCTCCCAAGATAAGTGAGCGGTCAACACATTCCAACTGCCTCACTCCCTATCACTAACTTAGGTGTCGAATCAAGCCAATCCTGAAGTAACATTTTGCATTTGGGTGGAGAGAATCGCATCCCAAACATCCTTACATTCTTGTTCAAGGTAGTCAAAAGATTCTGCATTTTATCAGCATCTTCGCCTAAGAGAACTATATCATCAGCATATTCTAAGTCAGCAAGTTTATCTCCTGGAAGGAGGTCAACCCCGGAGAAGTCAGACGATGAAAATGTCAACTCTAAACGTATGTCAATGATAAAATTAAATAAAAATGGGGAAAGCGGACAACCTTGACGAACACCACTTGAGGTAATCAGTTATGATGACAATCCGCCATAAGCTCTGACTCGACATGTGGTGTCCAAGCCTCTTTTCTTCAACGAACTGTAGTATTATCTATTGTTTGGTGACCGAATTTATACTCCACTATTTATGCGTAATGAAATTTACTGTGCTCAATTACTGGTATTTCACTACCCTGACTATAATTCAGTGATGTGCTTGGACTCCATCTTCTTAAGGGAATGAAGGTTGGATTAAACCACCTTGTTCACCGACTGCCATACAACTGCAACTCCGAGCGATTTTTACTGTTTTCTTAATTGATTTTATGTTCCGATCTAAGCCCCCCCCACCCATTATTTGAGGCACTTGCTTTTTCTGTACACCAAAGTAGTATTCCACCCCTCACATTATTGTCATAATCGAAATTGGTGAGGTTTATGATATGTTTGCTACATTGCCACCCTAAATGAGAAGATTGTCACTGTCGATTTAATATAAGCTTTGCACTCTGTTATACTACACTCTTTTCTACTCCATTTTGATTTGTTTATTTAATTTTACAAATCCAATTCACTTAGTAGCATATCCACAGTGAAAATCCTACCGTATCAGTTTGGTTTAAAGCATTAGAATGCCAGACATTTTGATTGTTGCTTTAGGTGAGAGGCATCGACCGCAGTTCCGTTCATTGTATATACATCCATAAAACATCCCAACTTATTGTATACACGTTGACTTGATACACTTGTGCAATAGTCGTATCACACATATATAGAAAAGTCAATAACGACAATTTAGACAAGGATGTACTTGGAATAGATTAAGATGCACAAACGATCAGAAACCAAACAAACCACCAAATGTATGCTCGGAGGAAATTACAGCTTCTACATTGTCACCAATATAGAAATCTCTTACAGTCTTAGACATTGACTTACTATCAAAAATAATTACACGGTTTCTTATCAATAATTATGTAATTTGTCAAAGCACATTTTAACTCATAATTACTGTAATTCAAGTAATTTCTATTTCTTTAATCATTCACTATCACCTTTAAGTTGGATTGTGACTGGCAAGTGGAATTCAGGACACACGTTTCGTCCTATTTGGGACTCGTCGTCTCAATGTACCTGCATCCCAATGTTGATGTTCACAGTGGGATCCGAAACCGGTCTGTTTCATGTGAAACGCCACCACGTTCAACACTAGACCACTGAGTCCAGCCAATGCAATTCACTTGATGCCTCAAATTTTCAGCGAATAGGATGCTAGGAAAAATGTGCAGATGTCCTGCCAACAATTATCTCCTTATTAACATAAAGACATGATCAATTTTGACGAATTTCTCTTACTCGATAAAATGAATCACTGACTAGTATCGCAATAGAAATTCTATTGGAATCCACTGAAAATCGATCAGTTATCAAGTTCAGAAAATATTTTAACCTACGTGTCTCACAATCTAATCAACTCATTGATTGACCCAACTTACAGCTGATAAATGACCTTGTTTGTGTGTGCCTGTTTGTTTACGGCATTAACATGCACTGCGTGCGCGCGTATCTCTTGCGCTCGCAATCGATCACCTCTATTGTTCAAACCAGTGGGACAGATGTGTAATTGGTTGAATGATGGCTTCATTTTCTACAAAACCGTATGGACTAGACACAGTTTAATAGTAAACACTGGGTCGTCTCGTGTTGGTTTGCAAGTCGTGTTATCGTATCTATCTGTAAATTATGTCTGGTCGTGGTAAAGGTGGTAAAGGATTGGGAAAAGGAGGAGCCAAGAGACATAGGAAGGTTCTACGTGATAACATCCAAGGTATCACCAAACCAGCCATCCGTCGTCTGGCTCGCCGTGGTGGTGTGAAGCGCATCTCTGGATTGATCTACGAGGAGACACGTGGTGTTCTGAAGGTGTTTCTGGAGAACGTAATTCGTGATGCAGTCACCTACACCGAACATGCCAAGAGGAAGACTGTGACAGCTATGGATGTTGTGTATGCCCTGAAACGCCAAGGTCGTACTTTGTACGGTTTCGGTGGTTAATATTTGTGCAGTGAGGAGTTGGAGACCTGCAACTGGTCCACACGAGAACGCATCACGGTCCTCTTTAGGACCACCACATTGTGATTTCATATTGTATTACCATCTCGGGCCGACACGGTTGTCGCTAGCTCGATATGTATGCGCAATGTTTTGTGTGGCAACATACATACACGACTACTTTATTAGTGTAGTTGAGCGGTGACGCCAGTCGTCAGTCTGCGTCTACCCAACTGTGTGCATATGTATTCGATTTGTTGTGAAGACACAGGATACTAACGATTGTGAACTATCGGTACGTTGGTTATCGTTACAAGTGCATCCCTATTCGAGTCTTTATTATCGACATGCCATGTCTATAAATGTGTGAGGGGTCGGGCGGAGTGCTACGACTTATTTTCGTTTGGGGTGTACAAGTAGCGAACTGTTTGTTACGCACTGACCGACAATTGGTCGTACATATTGGCATTCATATGGAATGCAATCGGTCGCACGTGGCACTAAATGTGGGTGTTCGGGAAGTTATTTGTTAGCCGTTAGAGATTTTACCAAGTTAGGGAAATAATGTTGTAGAATGCAGGTAACATAAGAATTTAGTTATATCGAATGTTGTGAGGTTTGTAGGTAGCGGACTCAGATGCACTATGCCTCCCTATGGTCACACGACACAACTTCAGAAGATTTGACTAGCTAGGTATTGACTGGAGACTTTGAAGGTTCGCTTGCAATCAAATTAGGCGGGGGGCAATGCTGTTGAACATCGCCGCGGGGGATTCACTACGTGTCCAGCGATGAGAGTTCTGCTTGGGAAATGTTTGTGTATCTCTGCGATTCAATAATACGCGGAAATACACTGGCTGTAGCTTTTACCGTGACGTGGTCGTCGGGCTTGCCTATCGTTATGACCCAATGGAGCTACATTGGCTGGAATGCTTCTTCCTCTAGGTCTTCGCGCCGAAGTCATACGTTTAAATTGTCTATTTGTACTTTGAATCCATAAGCTGGCTATAAATTACTGGTGGAAGGTCCATGTGTTTGTTATGAAGCTTGGTGCAGCGCTTCATGTTAACATTCGAATCAGTGGTCTAATGGTTAGGCGTCCATCGCGGAGGCAGAGGGCAGTGCATTGGATACCCAATGGGGTCGTAGGTGCTCCATGCTCACTAGGACAAGGCAGCTGTTCAGTGCTTACAGGTGATCAATGGTCGTCTAATTCAAGTCAATTCGTGGCATCAAAATCGACAGTCAACTATCTACACTACATCCAATTATGAACAATCATTATTGCGACTCGTTTGTGTGAAAATAAAGAGACTGTCTATAATTGATTGTAATGTACTTTTGAAAATTGTTTCTGGAAATTACCAAGTAGTATTTAGGAAACGTCACCTTTTACATCGATCCACAAATCAATCTTTCTAAGGTTAACCAGTCTACGTAAATGTTATTCGATTACATTATGAAAGCATGATTGAGTTAGTTCGTTTAGTCGAGTGACTCATATCCAGACTAAGCTTATTACCGATTAATGGTTTGCCACAAAATTCACCTGAGTGTCATCCGTTTCGAGTAGTGGTTTCCTCACAAATCAATCGTAAATTCATTTGTCTTATCAGGCATTGCTGATAACGAATAATTCATATTTAGTTAGGTGAATTATTATCAATATTGTAATTAGTGTCTACTACCAACGGATAACTCACGTCACTGAAATGAACTTTTTTATAAGCAATACAATCGATGTAACACTTGTCGTAGTCACTGATTTCTTGTATTATATGGCTTAATCCATGCTTACAATTGCTTAACGTATTATTGGTGGACAAATGTCGTATTTTATAGAAATATTTTGGTAATCGTGCGAGTGAACGAGGACTTAGTAATGTTGCAGTTATAGGAAGGCTGTGTGATTTATTATAACACCGACTAATCGCGATCAAGAATCAGTGTATATCAGAAGTCATAACGAAGCACGAATCGAGTTCATTCATGTAACAACTAACGGACATGTTTTCGAAAGCTCAAAAGTTACAAGCGTTTTCTAATATCAATGTGTTCAACGTCTGTATAAATGCAGTGAATGATGTCTAATATTTCAGATACAATCTAATCTGGTAATTGTTAGTGTAGATAAAAAATATACGAACGTTATTACTACAATATCACAAAAGTGTACATTTCTTAATACCGTTATTTAAAAAAATTTTATTGGACTGTAAATTCTTATCTCAATAAGTCATAATAACCAACATAAATGAAATAAACATTTCCTAAGTGATTTCGATAATGCGTATATTCTCCAGTATTCAAGTGACGCCTCGTAGAATATCAATGCATATTGATAAATGATTTAATGTTAAAGTGAACAATGAGCAGTTCATGGTGTGTTAATTACGTTCATAATTAACCCGACCAATGATATCCATTTAAACACTCACTACTTGAACTCAGTCTGATTGTGTTTTTGTTTAATAACGAATTGAAGTGTGTACAAGGTATGTATCACATGAAAGAGTATTGATGAGCAAGTATTACGTTGGGAACAATTATCCAATCATTTGGGTAAGAGATATTTATGCTAAGTCAAATTAGATTATAAGATGTGTAGTGCCTTTATGACGTTAACGAACTGTAAATACTAATAGGGAGACTGGAACTATAATAGCTTTATCACGATGCATGCTTAATTACTGTGCTTTAAGTATAGGTTGCTTGGATAGCAAGTCCAATTTATACTAATAGTAAGGCCTACTTTTTGTTAAGTGAAGTTAGATTTAACAATATACGAAGCGCTTCAGCTATTCATCTCTCTTCATAATTGAAAAAAACTTGAAAAATTTGAATATTTTTAATATCGATTTTATGGTCATAATAAATAGAAGATACTGCTATTGCTGATTTAATTTGTAATTTTTCGAGTTCAGCAGGATTATTAAGAGGTCGTTTAGTGTACGTTTCATGTTCTTTGGCATCAGTTATGGTTTCTTGAGAAGACTCTTTAATCTGGAAAGCATCGCAATCAGCACAACCTAAGAGTGATGTAGATATTCAGAACAGCAGTACCAATCGAATTCAGGATATATCACCGTATGTACTAAAATAGGAAATAAGTATTGATCTTTTACTATGACAACAGGCACTCACTTGAGAATAATTAATAAGGCGAATATATATATATATATATATATATATATATATATGACAGACGATAGCGACGCGCAACAGTAGGCGTACATAGCGGTAAACAGAAGTTAAGATTATGGAGTCATCGTTTCTACGTTTAAACAAATACTGCTAAAAACATATCGGGGAGTATACTAGTAAGAATTTCGTACATCCTAAATGTTAATCAACTTCTATGAGGAATAGTGCTTCGAAGTTACTTTACAGTTCTGTTTTTGGCGAGTTAATTCTCAAAGCTGCCTAGTCCCAAATATATACTATTCCATTCGCCATTATAATTATCAACAACACGTATGATTATTCAAGGTACATGATAATGGCAGAAATGAATTCTTAAGATGCTGAGAATATATTTATTAAGATACTGAACAACTGTCAAGAATATCATAGAATTTACTTAATTATTACCAAATTTGAAAATAGGTTACATAATGAATTTTTACCTGAAGCATATTCTTGCTTTGGTGACTCAGTGTGTGTCTTTCATTCATATCTGTGAATGTCGATAATTTTTCTTTCGTCATTGATGCGTATTCTGTAAGCGTTTTGCATTAAGCACTTCGTACTACTTGCACATTTTCAGTAACTAAAAGCAGTTCACTTCATATTTTATAAAGAAGTTGATTTGCCGATGACTCCATTTCTACCAGTATGGAGTAATGTCAATCCAACGTGCACAAACGCAGATGTAGTCATCTTTTAGTTGGTAAAACATTTAGTTCATATTTACATCCAAATAGAAATTGAATTGTATAAAGACTTTGATCATCTGGCATATTGTCAGTTGCTTGAAATATATTATGAATTCTTTTGTAGTTGGATTCAGTCAATTTCACTTCTTAGGCTGATTCATATTTGAGTTGATTCTATTTATGCGTGCGATGATTTAATTCCGGCCTATATTTGGAATTGAACTAATAGTCATTACTACAAATTCACGACTTCGTCTTTCCAGTAATATATTAATAATGTTACATAATAATCCATATTTTAATATCACTGATTTTTAATTGGATTGGCTCTTACAAATTTTTCATCACATAGAACATGTGCCAAATATCGAATAGTGGAGCATTTCTACTTTTTTTACGTGCTTGAATTTCAATGTAACAGCATCGCGTCCTGCTAGAAGATATACAAGGTGAGAGGTGTGAATGATAATGGTGGTTTATATCAGATAGAATAGCACTAGATAGCTGTAGACAGGATTTTAAATGTTTATTTACAGTCGTATTAATAATAACGACGTAGTTCTCACCACACACCTTACTAACAGATTTCAGCGCTCTGCGCAACACAACATAGTCTTTTCTCAAGTCTGGGAAAAAATAATGGGGAACAATATGAAATAGCCAGTAATATACAGGGACTGATATATTGAGACAATAAGTGCTTGGTAATGCCAAAATTACGTAATCGCTACACATAGTATATTAAGCGTAAAACCCTCTTTGATATTAGTAACACATGCGAAAACCAATATAGATCTGAAGCAAAAGTTACACAAGATAAGTAGCATTCGACATAATCTTAATTGTAGAGTCTCCGATTTTACAAATATCGTGCAAATTCACAAAAACATTTAGGTCTATTTCATGTCTTACACTGAAACTAACTGTTTGACAATTGGAGAGATTAGGTTGAAGACCATTCAAAGTGGACCCTAGTTCAACACTCGCTAAGAAAACAATTCATTTTACAACGATTTAACGAAGAATCAGGCATACTAATAGTAAGATCATCTGCGAACTTAACGACTGTATTTTTCAAAGAAGAGGGTAGGTCATTCAAGAAAAATGAGAAAAGAAAAGGAGAAAGAACAGCACCTTGAGGCACACCAACTTCTGTTAATAGGTGAGTGGAGCTTTTTCGTTTGTACACAGTATATTGTTCTCTTTCGGAGAAATAGGAATACAGCCAGTTGATTATCCAGCTTTCGATGTTCATGTTCTCAAGTTTATTCACTAATATAGGAAGTGTCTGAATCCTAGTCACATACATATTCTACACAATGATTCTATCAAATCATTTCAAATTTGGTTTAATCTTAGCAAATAGTGAGGGCGAATTAACAGTCGATTATGGTTGACAGAAAGTGCACAACGTGTTGATTTTATGATTTATCTAATCGGTTGGAGTGTTAGAGATTTTGTAGGATGAACATAGATTTTCGTAGCTTCTGTAGTTGGGAAATAATTGGGCTACCTTAAATCTGATTGGGTGGCAAAAAGGAACCTACCTAAATTTAGAGAAAAAAGTTTTACGACCGGATATAAAATAATGTCTACCTACATAATGAATAAGGGAATTTGTTTTGACGCAAATTACTTTCGTAATGAATCGAAGGTACGATATTTGAAGATATACTCAACGAAAAGCACAATAAAGGGGATAAATAACAATCGATTATTAGGTTAAACTGTAAAATTTGGTTCAGGAAATTTAAATAAATTCATAACAATATATTAACGCAATTTCATTCAGTCAAGTGATGCTAGCAGTCGTTTGAGAAAACCAAATAGACACGAATTTATTATTACCGTAGTAACTAGTTTACCGCTTATAAGTGATTACACTTCATACACCTCACCACCCAGATAAAAACTCTGTTGGACTGGTTTTTCTAGTGAATTGTAATAAAACATGTTGTTATCATTGGAAGTAAACCAACAACAATAATAGTGAATGCGAATAAATTTGAATAAAAATTACAATTGGGAATGAAGTTAAATGAGTCCTAATTTAATGCTAACAGTCTTGTAATGTTCCAGTTAATTTCTTGGTACGAAATGTGTTGCTTTACACTCTGCATATATGTGGCTCCTAATTATCACGATATAATTATTTCAGTCATACATGATGTATGCATAATTTGGCTATTGCAAACAATCCCGTTTTTACAAAAGTTGCTGTAAATTTCGTGATGCAGCTTAAATATTGTTAACACACAACATGCATTATGAGAAAATAACCCCCGACTTATTTTAAATGATTATCTCGAGATGAGGTGTGTAAACAGATGCTGTTATGCTTCTATTTTGAAAAAAAACAATAAACAGTAAATACTACTCTTTAATTTATAGTATAATCATCGACCATACGTTTCATTAGGTTTACGTTCAGTTTAGATCTTTTCAATTAATGGTGCTCATCATTTCAACTGACTTGTAAATTTGTTGAAACTAACATAATACAGTAGTCCCTTGGTCACTAACAACATTACTTTATTGACCATCTTAAACTTTAAAAGTTACATCTAACTCCTTCTAAACACTCGATAGGGTTAACAATTAATTTTGATTTCCAAGTGCATAACTAGACTGGAGTTTATTTAAAAGAATTTTCCGTATTGCCTTAAATACGTGATTTACAGAATTACCATCCAAATTATTAGTTTTAATATAATGCACAGGAATGCAGCTTCTACTTGGCATCATTTCGCTTACGTTCTTTTCCTGCTTTAAATGTTCTTTTGATAATTATTTTGCAATATAAACGTGTACGTTAGATTTTAGGATTAGGTAAGTAACGAAAGCATGCATCGTGATAAAGCTATTATAGTTCCAGTCTCCCTATTAGTATTTACAGTTCGTTAACGTCATAAAGGCACTACACATCTTATAATCTAATTTGACTTAGCATAAATATCTCTTACCCAAATGATTGGATAATTGTTCCCAACGTAATACTTGCTCATCAATACTCTTTCATGTGATACATACCTTGTACACACTTCAATTTGTTATTAAACAAAAACACAATCAGACTGAGTTCAAGTAGTGAGTGTTTAAATGGATATCATTGGTCGGGTTAATTATGAACGTAATTAACACACCATGAACTGCTCATTGTTCACTTTAACATTAAATCATTTATCAATATGCATTGATATTCTACGAGGCGTCACTTGAATACTGGAGAATATACGCATTATCGAAATCACTTAGGAAATGTTTATTTCATTTATGTTGGTTATTATGACTTATTGAGATAAGAATTTACAGTCCAATAAAATTTTTTTAAATAACGGTATTAAGAAATGTACACTTTTGTGATATTGTAGTAATAACGTTCGTATATTTTTATCTACACTAACAATTACCAGATTAGATTGTATCTGAAATATTAGACATCATTCACTGCATTTATACAGACGTTGAAACACATTGATATTAGAAAACGCTTGTAACTTTTGAGCTTTCGAAAACATGTCCGTTAGTTGTTACATGAATGAACTCGATTCGTGCTTCGTTATGACTTCTGATATACACTGATTCTTGATCGCGATTAGTCGGTGTTATAATAAATCACACAGCCTTCCTATAACTGCAACATTACTAAGTCCTCGTTCACTCGCACGATTACCAAATATTTCTATAAAATACGACATTTGTCCACCAATAATACGTTAAGCAATTGTAAGCATGGATTAAGCCATATAATACAAGAAATCAGTGACTACGACAAGTGTTACATCGATTGTATTGCTTATAAAAAAGTTCATTTCAGTGACGTGAGTTATCCGTTGGTAGTAGACACTAATTACAATATTGATAATAATTCACCTAACTAAATATGAATTATTCGTTATCAGCAATGCCTGATAAGACAAATGAATTTACGATTGATTTGTGAGGAAACCACTACTCGAAACGGATGACACTCAGGTGAATTTTGTGGCAAACCATTAATCGGTAATAAGCTTAGTCTGGATATGAGTCACTCGACTAAACGAACTAACTCAATCATGCTTTCATAATGTAATCGAATAACATTTACGTAGACTGGTTAACCTTAGAAAGATTGATTTGTGGATCGATGTAAAAGGTGACGTTTCCTAAATACTACTTGGTAATTTCCAGAAACAATTTTCAAAAGTACATTACAATCAATTATAGACAGTCTCTTTATTTTCACACAAACGAGTCGCAATAATGATTGTTCATAATTGGATGTAGTGTAGATAGTTGACTGTCGATTTTGATGCCAACGAATTGACTTGAATTAGACGACCATTGATCACCTGTAAGCACTGAACAGCTGCCTTGTCCTAGTGAGCATGGAGCACCTACGACCCCATTGGGTATCCAATGCACTGCCCTCTGCCTCCGCGATGGACGCCTAACCATTAGACCACGATTCGAATGTTAACATGAAGCGCTGCACCAAGCTTCATAACAAACACATGGACCTTCCACCAGTATTTATAGCCAGCTTATGGATTCAAAGTACAAATAGACAATTTAAACGTATGACTTCGGCGCGAAGACCTAGAGGAAGAAGCATTCCAGCCATGTAGCTCCATTGGGTCATAACGATAGGCAAGCCCGACGACCACGTCACGGTAAAAAGCTACAGCCAGTGTATTTCCGCGTATTATTGAATCGCAGAGATACACAAACATTTCCCAAGCAGAACTCTCATCGCTGGACACGTAGTGAATCCCCCGCGGCGATGTTCAACAGCATTGCCCCCGCCTAATTTGATTGCAAGCGAACCTTCAAAGTCTCCAGTCAATACCTAGCTAGTCAAATCTTCTGAAGTTGTGTCGGTGACCATAGGGAGGCATAGTGCATCTGAGTCCGCTACCTACAAACCTCACAACATTCGATATAACTAAATTCTTATGTTACCTGCATTCTACAACATTATTTCCCTAACTTGGTAAAATCTCTAACGGCTAACAAATAACTTCCCGAACACCCACATTTAGTGCCACGTGCGACCGATTGCATTCCATATGAATGCCAATATGTACGACCAATTGTCGGTCAGTGCGTAACAAACAGTTCGCTACTTGTACACCCCAACGAAAATAAGTCGTAGCACTCCGCCCGACCCCTCACACATTTATAGACATGGCATGCTGATAGATAAAGACTCGAATAGGGATGCACTTGTAACGATAACCAACGTACCGATAGTTCACAATCGTTAGTATCCTGTGTCTTCACAACAAATCGAATACATATGCACACAGTTGGGTAGACGCAGACTGACGACTGGCGTCACCGCTCAACTACACTAATAAAGTAGTCGTGTATGTATGTTGCCACACAAACATTGCGCATACATATCGAGCTAGCGACAACCGTGTCGGCCCGAGATGTTAATACAATATGAATCATAATGTGGTGGTCCTAAAGAGGACCGTGATGCGTCTCGTGTGGACCAGTTGCAGGTCTCCAACTCCTCACTGCACAAATATTACCCACCGAAACCGTACAAAGTACGACCTTGGCGTTTCAGGGCATACACAACATCCATAGCTGTCACAGTCTTCCTCTTGGCATGTTCGGTGTAGGTGACTGCATCACGAATTACGTTCTCCAGAAACACCTTCAGAACACCACGTGTCTCCTCGTAGATCAATCCAGAGATGCGCTTCACACCACCACGGCGAGCCAGACGACGGATGGCTGGTTTGGTGATAACTGGTAGTTATCACGTAGAACCTTCCTATGTCTCTTGGCTCCTCCTTTTCCCAATCCTTTACCACCTTTACCACGACCAGACATAATTTACAGATAGATACGATAACACGACTGCAAACCAACACGAGACGACCCAGTGTTTACTATTAAACTGTGTCTAGTCCATACGGTTTTGTAGAAAATGAAGCCATCATTCAACCAATTACACATCTGTCCCACTGGTTTGAACAATAGAGGTGATCGATTGCGAGCGCAAGAGATTACGCGCGAAAGCAGTCATGTTAATGCCGTAAACAAACAGGCACACACAAACAAGGTCATTTATCAGCTGTAAGTTGGGTCAATCAATGAGTTGATTAGATGTGAGACACGTAGGTTAAATATTTTCTGAACTTGATAACTGATCGATTTTCAGTGGTTTCCAATAGAATTTCTATTGCATAATAGCAGGATCATTTTATAGGTAAGAGAAATCGTCAAAATGTATTCAGTCTTTTATGTTAATAAGGAGATAATTGTTGGCAGGACATCTGCACATTTTTCCTAGCATCCTATTCGCTGAAAATTTGAGGCATCAAGGAATGCATTGGCTGGACTCAGTGGTCTAGTGTTGAACGTGGTGGCCGTTTCACATGAAACAGACCGGTTTCGGATCCCACTGTGAACATCAACATTGGGATGCAGGTACATTGAGACGACGAGTCCCAAATAGGACGAAACGTGTGTCTGAATTCCACTTGCCAGTCACAACCAACTTAAAGGTGATAGTGAATGATAAAGAAATAGAAATTACTTGAATTACATTAATTATGAGTTAAAATGTGCTTTGACAATTACATAATTATTGATAAGAAACCGTGTAATTATTTTTGATAGTAAGGCAGTCTACGACTGTAAGAGATTTCTATATTGTGACAATGTAGAAGCTGTAATTTCCTCCGAGCATACATTTGGTGGTTTGTTTGGTTTCTGATCGTTTTGTGCATCTTAATCTATTCAAGGACATCCTTGTAAGATTGTCGTTATTGACTTTTCTATATATGTGTGATACGACTATTGCACAGGTGTATAAGGCAACGTGTATCCAATATAGGTTGGAGTTGAGGGATGTATATACAATGAACGGAACTGCGGTCGATGCCTCCACCTAAAGCAACATCAAAATGTTCGGGCATTTTCTAAGCTTTCAACCAAACTGAACGGTGGATTTCATGGATAGCTACTAAGTGAATTGGTTTGGAAAATGAAATACCAAATCAAAATGGAGTAGAAAAGAGTGTAGATAACAAGAGTTGCAAAGCTTATATTAAATCGACAGTGACAATCTCTAATTTAGGGTGTGCAATGTAGCAAACATAGCAAAAACCTCACCAAGTTCGCTTATGACAATAAGTGAGGGGTGGAATACTACTTTGGTGAAAGAAAAAGCAAGTGACTCAAATAAGGGTGGGGGGGGGAGGGGGGCGGCTTAGGCGGAAAATAAAATCAATTTTAGAAAACAGTAAAAAATCGCTCGGAGTTGCAGTGTATGGGCAAGCGGGAAACAAGGTGGTTTAAATTCAACCTTCATACCTTAGAAGATGGGAGTCCAAGCACATCAGAATTATAGTCAGGGTATGAAAAACCAGAATTGAGCACAGTAGTTAAATTTCATTACGCATAATAAATAGTGGAGTTATAAAATGCGGTACCAACACAATAGATAAACTGACAGGTTCGTTGAAGAAAAGAGCTTGGACACCACATGTAGAGTCAGAGCTTATGGCGGATGTCATCATAACTGATTACCTCAGTGGTGTGCGTTCAAGGTTGTCCGCTTTCCCCATTGTTATTTAATGTTCTAATTGCCATACTTTTAGAGTTGACATTTTCATTCGTCTGAACTTCTCCGGGGTTGACCTCCTCCAGGAGATAAACTTGCTGACTTAGAATATGCTGATGATATAGTTCTCTTAGGCGAAGAGCTGATAAAATGCCGAATCTTTTGACTAACTTGACAAGAATGTAAGGATGGTTTGGGATGCGATTCTTCTCACCCAAATGCAAAATGTTA
>JALJAT010000452.1:0-15212 GCA_034768735.1 Schistosoma mekongi | reverse complement strand
ATAATGTGTGCAATATTGAAGTGATTGGTTGTGATATTGAGGTCGAGATGCGGTTGATGGAATTGCAAATGGGATGCAATGCATCGATGTTTGGTGGTATGATGAGAATGTCTCGTGATTTGACAATGTGATGCGTGCAATCGACGATGTGGTGACTCCAGCAATGCTTCGTATTGCATTTCGGCTGCATTTCGAGGCATCAACGATATGATGTGTTTGCATTTTGGTGGGATTAGGAGCGTGTCCACAGTTGTGCCGCCTACCAATCAGTCTGATTTACACCGAAACACCACACTCACATCCGTGATTCACGAAATTCGCGTCATCTATCAAATTACTACTACAGACATCTGCCAATTAAGTAGTATGATGCGTGGCAAATAATGTGTGCAATATTGAAGTGATTGGTTGTGATACTGAGGTCGGGATGTGGTTGATGGAATTGCAAATGGGATGCAATGCATCGATGTTTGGTGGTAGTGATGAGAATGTCTCGTGATTTGACAATGTGATGCGTGCAATCGACGATGTGGTGACTCCAGCAATGCCTTCGTATTGCATTTCGGCTGCATTTCGAGGCATCAACGATATGATGTGTTTGCATTTTGGTGGGATTAGGAGCGTGTCCAGCATTTGTGCACGCCTACCAATCAGTCTGATTTACACGAAACACCACACTCACATCCGTGATTCACGAAATTCGCGTCATCTATCAAATTACTACTACAGACATCTGCCAATTAAGTAGTATGATGCGTGGCAAATAATGTGTGCAATATTGAAGTGATTGGTTGTGATACTGAGGTCGGGATGTGGTTGATGGAATTGCAAATGGGATGCAATGCATCGATGTTTGGTGGTAGTGATGAGAATGTCTCGTGATTTGACAATGTGATGCGTGCAATCGACGATGTGGTGACTCCAGCAATGCCTTCGTATTGCATTTCGGCTGCATTTCGAGGCATCAACGATATGATGTGTTTGCATTTTGGTGGGATTAGGAGCGTGTCCACATTTGTGCACGCCTACCAATCAGTCTGATTTACACGAAACACCACACTCACATCCGTGATTCACGAAATTCGCGTCATCTATCAAATTACTACTACAGACATCTGCCAATTAAGTAGTATGATGCGTGGCAAATAATGTGTGCAATATTGAAGTGATTGGTTGTGATACTGAGGTCGGGATGTGGTTGATGGAATTGCAAATGGGATGCAATGCATCGATGTTTGGTGGTAGTGATGAGAATGTCTCGTGATTTGACAATGTGATGCGTGCAATCGACGATGTGGTGACTCCAGCAATGCCTTCGTATTGCATTTCGGCTGCATTTCGAGGCATCAACGATATGATGTGTTTGCATTTTGGTGGGATTAGGAGCGTGTCCACATTTGTGCACGCCTACCAATCAGTCTGATTTACACGAAACACCACACTCACATCCGTGATTCACGAAATTCGCGTCATCTATCAAATTACTACTACAGACATCTGCCAATTAAGTAGTATGATGCGTGGCAAATAATGTGTGCAATATTGAAGTGATTGGTTGTGATACTGAGGTCGGGATGTGGTTGATGGAATTGCAAATGGGATGCAATGCATCGATGTTTGGTGGTAGTGATGAGAATGTCTCGTGATTTGACAATGTGATGCGTGCAATCGACGATGTGGTGACTCCAGCAATGCCTTCGTATTGCATTTCGGCTGCATTTCGAGGCATCAACGATATGATGTGTTTGCATTTTGGTGGGATTAGGAGCGTGTCCACATTTGTGCACGCCTACCAATCAGTCTGATTTACACGAAACACCACACTCACATCCGTGATTCACGAAATTCGCGTCATCTATCAAATTACTACTACAGACATCTGCCAATTAAGTAGTATGATGCGTGGCAAATAATGTGTGCAATATTGAAGTGATTGGTTGTGATACTGAGGTCGGGATGTGGTTGATGGAATTGCAAATGGGATGCAATGCATCGATGTTTGGTGGTAGTGATGAGAATGTCTCGTGATTTGACAATGTGATGCGTGCAATCGACGATGTGGTGACTCCAGCAATGCCTTCGTATTGCATTTCGGCTGCATTTCGAGGCATCAACGATATGATGTGTTTGCATTTTGGTGGGATTAGGAGCGTGTCCACATTTGTGCACGCCTACCAATCAGTCTGATTTACACGAAACACCACACTCACATCCGTGATTCACGAAATTCGCGTCATCTATCAAATTACTACTACAGACATCTGCCAATTAAGTAGTATGATGCGTGGCAAATAATGTGTGCAATATTGAAGTGATTGGTTGTGATACTGAGGTCGGGATGTGGTTGATGGAATTGCAAATGGGATGCAATGCATCGATGTTTGGTGGTAGTGATGAGAATGTCTCGTGATTTGACAATGTGATGCGTGCAATCGACGATGTGGTGACTCCAGCAATGCCTTCGTATTGCATTTCGGCTGCATTTCGAGGCATCAACGATATGATGTGTTTGCATTTTGGTGGGATTAGGAGCGTGTCCACATTTGTGCACGCCTACCAATCAGTCTGATTTACACGAAACACCACACTCACATCCGTGATTCACGAAATTCGCGTCATCTATCAAATTACTACTACAGACATCTGCCAATTAAGTAGTATGATGCGTGGCAAATAATGTGTGCAATATTGAAGTGATTGGTTGTGATACTGAGGTCGGGATGTGGTTGATGGAATTGCAAATGGGATGCAATGCATCGATGTTTGGTGGTAGTGATGAGAATGTCTCGTGATTTGACAATGTGATGCGTGCAATCGACGATGTGGTGACTCCAGCAATGCCTTCGTATTGCATTTCGGCTGCATTTCGAGGCATCAACGATATGATGTGTTTGCATTTTGGTGGGATTAGGAGCGTGTCCACATTTGTGCACGCCTACCAATCAGTCTGATTTACACGAAACACCACACTCACATCCGTGATTCACGAAATTCGCGTCATCTATCAAATTACTACTACAGACATCTGCCAATTAAGTAGTATGATGCGTGGCAAATAATGTGTGCAATATTGAAGTGATTGGTTGTGATACTGAGGTCGGGATGTGGTTGATGGAATTGCAAATGGGATGCAATGCATCGATGTTTGGTGGTAGTGATGAGAATGTCTCGTGATTTGACAATGTGATGCGTGCAATGCAATCGACGATGTGGTGACTCCAGCAATGCCTTCGTATTGCATTTCGGCTGCATTTCGAGGCATCAACGATATGATGTGTTTGCATTTTGGTGGGATTAGGAGCGTGTCCACATTTGTGCACGCCTACCAATCAGTCTGATTTACACGAAACACCACACTCACATCCGTGATTCACGAAATTCGCGTCATCTATCAAATTACTACTACAGACATCTGCCAATTAAGTAGTATGATGCGTGGCAAATAATGTGTGCAATATTGAAGTGATTGGTTGTGATACTGAGGTCGGGATGTGGTTGATGGAATTGCAAATGGGATGCAATGCATCGATGTTTGGTGGTAGTGATGAGAATGTCTCGTGATTTGACAATGTGATGCGTGCAATCGACGATGTGGTGACTCCAGCAATGCCTTCGTATTGCATTTCGGCTGCATTTCGAGGCATCAACGATATGATGTGTTTGCATTTTGGTGGGATTAGGAGCGTGTCCACATTTGTGCACGCCTACCAATCAGTCTGATTTACACGAAACACCACACTCACATCCGTGATTCACGAAATTCGCGTCATCTATCAAATTACTACTACAGACATCTGCCAATTAAGTAGTATGATGCGTGGCAAATAATGTGTGCAATATTGAAGTGATTGGTTGTGATACTGAGGTCGGGATGTGGTTGATGGAATTGCAAATGGGATGCAATGCATCGATGTTTGGTGGTAGTGATGAGAATGTCTCGTGATTTGACAATGTGATGCGTGCAATCGACGATGTGGTGACTCCAGCAATGCCTTCGTATTGCATTTCGGCTGCATTTCGAGGCATCAACGATATGATGTGTTTGCATTTTGGTGGGATTAGGAGCGTGTCCACATTTGTGCACGCCTACCAATCAGTCTGATTTACACGAAACACCACACTCACATCCGTGATTCACGAAATTCGCGTCATCTATCAAATTACTACTACAGACATCTGCCAATTAAGTAGTATGATGCGTGGCAAATAATGTGTGCAATATTGAAGTGATTGGTTGTGATACTGAGGTCGGGATGTGGTTGATGGAATTGCAAATGGGATGCAATGCATCGATGTTTGGTGGTAGTGATGAGAATGTCTCGTGATTTGACAATGTGATGCGTGCAATCGACGATGTGGTGACTCCAGCAATGCCTTCGTATTGCATTTCGGCTGCATTTCGAGGCATCAACGATATGATGTGTTTGCATTTTGGTGGGATTAGGAGCGTGTCCACATTTGTGCACGCCTACCAATCAGTCTGATTTACACGAAACACCACACTCACATCCGTGATTCACGAAATTCGCGTCATCTATCAAATTACTACTACAGACATCTGCCAATTAAGTAGTATGATGCGTGGCAAATAATGTGTGCAATATTGAAGTGATTGGTTGTGATACTGAGGTCGGGATGTGGTTGATGGAATTGCAAATGGGATGCAATGCATCGATGTTTGGTGGTAGTGATGAGAATGTCTCGTGATTTGACAATGTGATGCGTGCAATCGACGATGTGGTGACTCCAGCAATGCCTTCGTATTGCATTTCGGCTGCATTTCGAGGCATCAACGATATGATGTGTTTGCATTTTGGTGGGATTAGGAGCGTGTCCACATTTGTGCACGCCTACCAATCAGTCTGATTTACACGAAACACCACACTCACATCCGTGATTCACGAAATTCGCGTCATCTATCAAATTACTACTACAGACATCTGCCAATTAAGTAGTATGATGCGTGGCAAATAATGTGTGCAATATTGAAGTGATTGGTTGTGATACTGAGGTCGGGATGTGGTTGATGGAATTGCAAATGGGATGCAATGCATCGATGTTTGGTGGTAGTGATGAGAATGTCTCGTGATTTGACAATGTGATGCGTGCAATCGACGATGTGGTGACTCCAGCAATGCCTTCGTATTGCATTTCGGCTGCATTTCGAGGCATCAACGATATGATGTGTTTGCATTTTGGTGGGATTAGGAGCGTGTCCACATTTGTGCACGCCTACCAATCAGTCTGATTTACACGAAACACCACACTCACATCCGTGATTCACGAAATTCGCGTCATCTATCAAATTACTACTACAGACATCTGCCAATTAAGTAGTATGATGCGTGGCAAATAATGTGTGCAATATTGAAGTGATTGGTTGTGATACTGAGGTCGGGATGTGGTTGATGGAATTGCAAATGGGATGCAATGCATCGATGTTTGGTGGTAGTGATGAGAATGTCTCGTGATTTGACAATGTGATGCGTGCAATCGACGATGTGGTGACTCCAGCAATGCCTTCGTATTGCATTTCGGCTGCATTTCGAGGCATCAACGATATGATGTGTTTGCATTTTGGTGGGATTAGGAGCGTGTCCACATTTGTGCACGCCTACCAATCAGTCTGATTTACACGAAACACCACACTCACATCCGTGATTCACGAAATTCGCGTCATCTATCAAATTACTACTACAGACATCTGCCAATTAAGTAGTATGATGCGTGGCAAATAATGTGTGCAATATTGAAGTGATTGGTTGTGATACTGAGGTCGGGATGTGGTTGATGGAATTGCAAATGGGATGCAATGCATCGATGTTTGGTGGTAGTGATGAGAATGTCTCGTGATTTGACAATGTGATGCGTGCAATCGACGATGTGGTGACTCCAGCAATGCCTTCGTATTGCATTTCGGCTGCATTTCGAGGCATCAACGATATGATGTGTTTGCATTTTGGTGGGATTAGGAGCGTGTCCACATTTGTGCACGCCTACCAATCAGTCTGATTTACACGAAACACCACACTCACATCCGTGATTCACGAAATTCGCGTCATCTATCAAATTACTACTACAGACATCTGCCAATTAAGTAGTATGATGCGTGGCAAATAATGTGTGCAATATTGAAGTGATTGGTTGTGATACTGAGGTCGGGATGTGGTTGATGGAATTGCAAATGGGATGCAATGCATCGATGTTTGGTGGTAGTGATGAGAATGTCTCGTGATTTGACAATGTGATGCGTGCAATCGACGATGTGGTGACTCCAGCAATGCCTTCGTATTGCATTTCGGCTGCATTTCGAGGCATCAACGATATGATGTGTTTGCATTTTGGTGGGATTAGGAGCGTGTCCACATTTGTGCACGCCTACCAATCAGTCTGATTTACACGAAACACCACACTCACATCCGTGATTCACGAAATTCGCGTCATCTATCAAATTACTACTACAGACATCTGCCAATTAAGTAGTATGATGCGTGGCAAATAATGTGTGCAATATTGAAGTGATTGGTTGTGATACTGAGGTCGGGATGTGGTTGATGGAATTGCAAATGGGATGCAATGCATCGATGTTTGGTGGTAGTGATGAGAATGTCTCGTGATTTGACAATGTGATGCGTGCAATCGACGATGTGGTGACTCCAGCAATGCCTTCGTATTGCATTTCGGCTGCATTTCGAGGCATCAACGATATGATGTGTTTGCATTTTGGTGGGATTAGGAGCGTGTCCACATTTGTGCACGCCTACCAATCAGTCTGATTTACACGAAACACCACACTCACATCCGTGATTCACGAAATTCGCGTCATCTATCAAATTACTACTACAGACATCTGCCAATTAAGTAGTATGATGCGTGGCAAATAATGTGTGCAATATTGAAGTGATTGGTTGTGATACTGAGGTCGGGATGTGGTTGATGGAATTGCAAATGGGATGCAATGCATCGATGTTTGGTGGTAGTGATGAGAATGTCTCGTGATTTGACAATGTGATGCGTGCAATCGACGATGTGGTGACTCCAGCAATGCCTTCGTATTGCATTTCGGCTGCATTTCGAGGCATCAACGATATGATGTGTTTGCATTTTGGTGGGATTAGGAGCGTGTCCACATTTGTGCACGCCTACCAATCAGTCTGATTTACACGAAACACCACACTCACATCCGTGATTCACGAAATTCGCGTCATCTATCAAATTACTACTACAGACATCTGCCAATTAAGTAGTATGATGCGTGGCAAATAATGTGTGCAATATTGAAGTGATTGGTTGTGATACTGAGGTCGGGATGTGGTTGATGGAATTGCAAATGGGATGCAATGCATCGATGTTTGGTGGTAGTGATGAGAATGTCTCGTGATTTGACAATGTGATGCGTGCAATCGACGATGTGGTGACTCCAGCAATGCCTTCGTATTGCATTTCGGCTGCATTTCGAGGCATCAACGATATGATGTGTTTGCATTTTGGTGGGATTAGGAGCGTGTCCACATTTGTGCACGCCTACCAATCAGTCTGATTTACACGAAACACCACACTCACATCCGTGATTCACGAAATTCGCGTCATCTATCAAATTACTACTACAGACATCTGCCAATTAAGTAGTATGATGCGTGGCAAATAATGTGTGCAATATTGAAGTGATTGGTTGTGATACTGAGGTCGGGATGTGGTTGATGGAATTGCAAATGGGATGCAATGCATCGATGTTTGGTGGTAGTGATGAGAATGTCTCGTGATTTGACAATGTGATGCGTGCAATCGACGATGTGGTGACTCCAGCAATGCCTTCGTATTGCATTTCGGCTGCATTTCGAGGCATCAACGATATGATGTGTTTGCATTTTGGTGGGATTAGGAGCGTGTCCACATTTGTGCACGCCTACCAATCAGTCTGATTTACACGAAACACCACACTCACATCCGTGATTCACGAAATTCGCGTCATCTATCAAATTACTACTACAGACATCTGCCAATTAAGTAGTATGATGCGTGGCAAATAATGTGTGCAATATTGAAGTGATTGGTTGTGATACTGAGGTCGGGATGTGGTTGATGGAATTGCAAATGGGATGCAATGCATCGATGTTTGGTGGTAGTGATGAGAATGTCTCGTGATTTGACAATGTGATGCGTGCAATCGACGATGTGGTGACTCCAGCAATGCTTCGTATTGCATTTCGGCTGCATTTCGAGGCATCAACGATATGATGTGTTTGCATTTTGGTGGATTAGGAGCGTGTCACATTTGTGCACGCCTACCAATCAGTCTGATTTACACGAAACACCACACTCACATCGTGATTCACGAAATTCGTGTCATCTATCAAATTACTACTACAGACATCTGCCAATTAAGTAGTATGATGCGTGGCAAATAATGTGATGCAATATTGACTGTGATTGGTTGTGATATTGAGGTCGAGATGCGGTTGATGGAATTGCAAATGGGATGCCATGCATCGATGTTTGGTGGTAGTGATGAGAATGTCTCGTGATAGTTGGACAATGTTGGAAAGATTGGATTTGCGAAGAAAGGATTACGGAACAATAGGTAATGCACAATCCATGAAAGGTGGTTGGGGTTGATTTAAGGAATAGTATACAACAGTTTCACGTACAACGTACAATGAAGAATATGATGAAAAGAACTGCAATTAATTAAGATAGTTAAAAAGCTCGGAAAACGTTTCGCGATTAGGATTAGATTGAAACCATGTACGAATCAACCACAACTGTAAAGCATTCAGGAAATCTAACAATGAATTGGTTAAAACGATACAATGGTTAACTAGGGAAATTAGTTTTGCATTTTTCAACCAAATGAACTAAGTGTTTTCACTACAGTAGTTTTTCTTTGTGTCTGGTTTATTAGAAAATATCTAGTATGTGCTAAACTTCTCGGTTCATTCGGTATCAAATCGAGTGTTATTAAATAATGCATAGTGAAGACCTTAGCAGGTATTAATGTAATAACAAGCACTAAAAAGAATCAAAATCTTAGTGACAGGAATGAATCATTTTCAAAAGTTGGACAAAAACCAGTATGGGAAGTTAAACATGACCATTTAATGCCCGTAACAATAAAATAAGGGTGGAAAAAAACCAAAAAAAAATACAACAAAGTGCACAAAAAAGGTGATAACATAAGGGGTTTGGAGGGAGATTTAACAATTTCCAAAGCCAAACCAATACTAAGCTGAGAAATGATAACCAATATTACGATAATAAAGTATATATTAAAAAAATTCTCGAAGGTTGGAGGAAAATACTGCGAAACTCCTTAGCTTAAGACATTTAGATTGCTGTGATTTAACATCAGACCCAGGATTCTAATTTGACAACGAGAACATACTTTTTGTCTAAAAATTAGTAATACTTACGTCAACTTGACCACGGAAAATTACGTTAAGATCGATGGGGACGAGAAAGAAATGGGATAGAAAACGCACCTTAACTTTGCCCTTCCTTTTTTTTTTCATTCTACTTTGCAAAAAACCCAAACCTAATAAACCACAAAAATCGTAAGGGAAAGGGAAAACCTGGTCAACACATGAGATGTCGTTCATTTATCAGTAAGGTCGTTACTCCGCTTTCGAGCTAACCCTAAAGTATGAAAGATATCGATACTCCCGTTGCCTAAAACGATGGTACGGGTGGAGAGGGAGCCGAACCTGTGACTAGTGGACTAAAGTGGAACGCTACCTACAAAGCCGCTGTTTTATTATGTTTAATATATATAGTGATTAATCCAATTATCGACTTCAATAGCTAGAAAATATGAAACAAATGTGACAATGAATAATAAATTTAAATACTAAACTATAAACAATGGTGATTCGTGAGTGAGATATCGTAGTAGTCTAGCATCGTGCACAATAAGAAATCAGGAAGATGACAACGTTAAACCCCATTAAAAATAGATTATTTTCGCATCAATGAGTTCAACATTACACTTTCAGGGACTTGTTACGTACCATGAAATAGAATTTCAATGACTTTAAAAAACATAGTAATGTATGATAGTAACTAAACTGGGGAAAGATCAGACCCATAATCACTAAAGTATCTGAATACTGATTCTGTTCAGAATCTGTATGAACTTAAAATTTAGATGTTTACCTGGTTCCTGGATAAAGAGTCCATGACAAACGTTGTCACTGAACGCAATCAGTCATAACTAGTATCTTCGACTTTTCAACCGCTAAATAAAAGGATAAACCGATCTCTTAGTTAAAATAGACTCGACGCCAAGTAAGCGTGGATTATAGTTACAAGGAGATAATAATTCTGTTCATAAAGAAAGTAACACGAATAAAGGCTTTAGATATCCACCAATATAAGAGAAAAAGAGATAGAGATAAAAAGTACGAAAGATTAATCTACCAGGACTATTATAACGTACTTCTCAGCTGATCCATTATTTTCATTAGCCTAAATTAAAGTACTAATTTTTACAGGATGAATATTGGAATGCAAAGGTATCGGTTTTTCATAACCCCGTCGCCTTCAACACATCCAAATGAGGAGGAGGAGGCATCCTCAGGGAGGAATAAAATCTACACAAATCTAAATTTAAACAATCGTTAGACCGAAAGGCAGGTTCAAATTTATAGAACGGTTTTTTCAATAGGGTTTACGTTTCTCCATGTTTCACAGAAAACATCATTCCATTTTCTGGAATGAACGAAATGCACATGAAAAAGGAGAACTAAACAGTCAAATTCATCACCATTATGAGCACGTGAACGAATAAATTTGGGGAAGAGAAAAAATCAATTTGGAGAATTTGTCGATAGGTACAAGGACCAACATCCACTGGGCGAGAAAAACCTAAAACTGCCGATGAGGCAAATTAACATGAAGGTTTAAATGACATTCTTTTATCTAATGTACTTGTCAAAATAAAATTGCTCGGCTCGTTTTTCGAAGTGGTTGTTTTAAACTTGACAACTGAGTATTACTCCAAATAATTCACTATTCGTGTTCTTTAGATGATGAAAGGGAGAGAACGTAGGATTCAGAAGGTAAATAATCATAATGAATGAATAAACGGGATCAATATGAAATAAACAAGGTTCCCAGCTAAATGTTAAGAAAAAAAAAACATTAAAAACATCTTTCTGCATCACAAGAGCGGTATAAAATACAAAGATGATTAAATATGCAGCATTAAAAATAGTAAGGTGTTAGTAACTTTTGATAGGGATATGACAAACGAATGGTTAGATAATAGCATTTCCCAATTATGTTATTGTACTTGGTATTAAGATATAAAACGATATAAAAGACTGCGATATTATGTCTATACTTAATATCTAATTTCACTAAGAAGTCCATACAAAGCAATGTGAACTTTCTATGCATTTTCACAAAGTGAAAGCCGTCACACTTTAACGAGAATAAAGAAAATTCTTACGTTTGTGATTAAGCACATTAACAGATTTCTGACAACTGTCACTATTGTAATCAACCAGAAAGCGCATTACGGTAGCAAAAAATGGCCAACGACACGAATAGCATAGGACGGCCAAGAATACTTGTAGCTAAGTGGCCAAGATTATCATATTTTGAAAATACCGGATTGATGGTTTCATTGTTACCGCCAAACACACTGTCTAATTTGATGGGCATTCACAAACTCTAGTAGCAATACAAAATAAAAACAAGTGCTAATTCTTTGGACGATTGAGATCAGATTAAAATAAACAATAAAAATGATAGGCTTCAAGCATTTTCTAAGGATGATTATCAAATACTATGATTTTGGAAGAAACCTAGACAGCAAAACAATATTTCTGAAATAATTTTACAAATCAGTAACATTCAAGGTAACAAAACAAAGTAGGGCGGCACCAAATGTGACTTAGCACAAACCTAATATAGTGAATAATCGGCGTCACGTGAAACCCTTGTCACGAATTGTCTTTAATCACTGAACACAATTAATCTCGTGGGCGAAAAACGGTTGTAGTGAAGTAACCAAGACACTTAGCCAGTGTTAATCACCAGTTATTCCAGTACCAACCACTTGACGATGACCATTCAAAACTTCTCGGCCGGATTACTTCAACTTGTTTGGTACTCTAAAGATAGTAGTATCAATTCATTTACTGGTGGGTTTGGAGGAATCAGACATAAATCGTCGGGCTAAAACCGATAAATAAGGAAAGTTATAATTTGATATCATGAGTGAACCTAAGCTAGAACAACAGGCAAACCTGAACAGTGTTTCATCCTAGTATGGAGTACGCAGCAATGCGCACTCGCGATTAAGGAAATCCGGCAGGTCCGGGACGCGATTCCACGTGGGGTCTAGGTGCACACTGTGACAGTCCGAAGATAGGATGAAACAGCGTCCAGTGCTTAGGTTGTTAAGGGGTGGTCCTAAATGAGACGATCGTATATGAAGTTAACATTCAACAATCTTAGATAATGCTAAATTACAGGCGTTTTCTTAACAATATTATTTGTTGAAAATCTAACGGTCAGATAGAACATAGAAAAATAAAAATAAGCGATAAATGTATTGAGTATGCACTGTACAAGTTTCCACTAGATAAAATGAGTCAACACTCAAGTGTATACGCTAATAATTCCAATTGCCGACAACCTATCGTGTCGAAATAAGCCAAAGATTAGCCTAATACGTAGAGAAAAGTGAACTATATACAGGTTGATTAAGAAGAAAGAAGATAGGAAATGTAGATCAACTCTAGAGGTATTTAGATAGATATATATATAATCATATAGATATATCTATATATCTATAATATATATATATTTATATATACTATACTATATACACTAGTGACATTAACATGCCTTACTGTCATACTTTCGTATGGACCATGTCGTGCCATTATTCGAACCACGTCCTTTGAGCCTAAGATTTACTAATTATTTATACAATTTATTCCTTGGTTTTGGATTACAAACATTCTAGTTAGGATCCTAGTATTTTTGTAACTATATTTGTGCTAGTTTGTACACTCATGCGTATTTGGAGGCTTTTGAATTATGCAGAATTCGGATTCTGGATTGCCTAAACCTAACTTCAAGAGCTACTTCATTATCCGACTGGGATAAGACGATATGGGTGCTCCATTCACGGTTTTCGATCGTTATATTTTTCCAGTCAATCGGCGGGGTTGTGCCAATATCTAGGCAAGGTTATTATCCATAATCAGGAAAATCGAGGACATGGACATCAATAAGTGTAAAGCAGATAATCAGTTCGTTTGACAAGGGACACCTTAAAACAATCTAACTTCGAAAGTAAAATATCCGGTATTAATAAAGGCGGTTTGAGGATAAGTAGGGAAATCCGGGCCGCACGCTTCGGCGATGAACACTGATTCGATTAGGCTTGTTATTCGGTTTGGCAGTTCACGCTGCACACTTGCACTAGTACCATTGATTTAAAAGCAAAACGCATTATCCACAAAGTTACTGAGTCCTGATAGTAACTACTACTATAAGAAGAACATCAAAATGTTACAGCCATTATAAATTGATATTTCAAAATGAGGAAACGACTATCTACCTATCTAATCTTACGCATTTATATACATAGATTCGCTGAAAAAAAATCATCTTACGCAAACAGGTATTTTTCGAATTTAGTAAGAAACGGCAATATCAGTAACTCGGAAATCTTCAGCAAAACGTCTCGAGTAACAGAAGCATAAAAAAGTCGAAGTGTGATTCACTGCAGTTAATACATTTTACGATAAAATCATAATTAACTCATTTCAGACAGGAGTTCCGATATGGACAGGCATGATAAAACAAGTGTGATTTATGTTGATAGTTCTTTTTCTTTATCAGTTAGTTTAGAATTTCCATCCTTATTGCTAATCAGATGTTCTTGACCCATAAAACGGAACAACTATAAATATATAAACAGAAGTAGAAGAAAAAGTTAAATTGAGAGAAAAACGCATCAATAAAAAGTAAGAAATTAAAGCAATCAAAAAATGAACTTACAAATGATAACAGTGTACGAAGCTAAGAATTGTTGAGCCTAGATATTGATATAAGATGAAGATAAATGAAGTACAATGATTAACTAATCAGCGTATCATAAAAATCTATAACTTGACATATATTGTAATTGGTCAAAATTGAGATGATCACCTAAGTGGGGCCCAATCAGTCGTGAAACAACGTTTCAACCCTAATATGTACATAAGACCAAGTGCCATACCATATTAGTGTGGCGAGGCAAATTTACAAGTAATTAACACAGAAACAGAAATAAACAAAAAAGAGGGGAATATATAACTTAGGAAATTACCCAATGAATACTAACAAACGATTAGAAGTAGTAGTTAAATCAGTGGTAGAATATGATTAGGAGGTATAAATGAATTCCCTAAAATGTATTAAATAAGTTGAAAGCTTACGACTAAAGAAAACAAAGAGTAATGTATCTGGCCATTATGAATGAGTCTCAGTTAAAGTCTCCCAGATACTGGTTCACGGGTATTGCAAGCAAATTCTGCAAAATAGTCAGATTACTATTATAATCAAACTGAAGTCATATTTTGGTTTGACCGTTCGTTTAACCTGATCTTCCACAATCAGTATAATGCGTAGAGTAGGGATAGTAAAGATGTCTAACCATGTTCCAAACACCTCAATTAGTGAAGATTCATAATCTTATCAATTAGCCCTACCATATTACCCAGTTACCATGGATCTAAACACAGTAATGATAACTCAGTACCCCACCAAACATATTTATGATCAAACTAGCAGCAAGTGGAATGACATCATTAAAAAAGACAAGTTGAACTGTTACGCAGGTTTATTCACCCTTATGTTGGTGAAACGGATATCATGCTTATTTTTGTAATTCGGTGGTGGAACTCCTCTAAAAATAGAGCATCTGTATATAATTTTCGTATTTAAGTATTTTCAGAAAGCGACGAATATAGTCGATGGTCGTTCACTGGTTTCATTCATACTGACGAATATGAATTAAGTATAGCACAATAGTATATAGATAAAGGTGTCAATCCCATCACAAAATTGTTTATTGTATTAAAAGCAAAAATTATTCGATTTCAAAAAATACAACATACTAATTTGATGCATACTTGGTAAGTTGGTCATACCTATTTTATTGAGGTTTTATCATATATACATCTGGTATGCGGTTAACAGTGGTATGTAGAATG
>JALJAT010000451.1:0-10000 GCA_034768735.1 Schistosoma mekongi | reverse complement strand
ATATATATGTTATATATATATATATATATATATATGTTATATATATATATATGTTATATATATATATGTTATATATATATATATATGTATATATATATATATGTATATATATATGTATACGAATGTATATACATCCGTGTATATATGCACGAATTAATGCGATGCTGCAGGTGTAGTCCGCGGAAAATTGTGCCGCCGCCGCGGGCGCGCGCTATGTCCAGCTCTCAGGCGGGTCGCCCGAAAATTTGATTTCCAGATGTAGTCCGCAAATATCGAAATCCAGGTGTAGTCCGCGAACTTTAGGTTCCAGTTGTAGTCCGCATATTTATACTTCCAGGTGTAATTCGCCGGATTTTTAGCCAGGTGTAGTACGCGTTTTACGATAAAACTGATTATTTGCTAGTGTTTTAGGTGTAGTCCGCAGATTTTATATACTCAGGTGTAGTCCGCGGATTTTTCCTACGATCCAGGTGTAATCCGCGCGTTAAATGTAAGTATAATAAACATATTTTTGCCATAACTTTGTGAACGGTTTTACATTTAATATGATTGTTTCTGCGTTAAATGCAGAATTTGTGCGCTACACAATGATACTAAACATATGAATCACAGTCTAAGGAAATGGGAGAAATTGCAAAAAATGTGTCCGCGGACTACACCTAGTCTTGCTCGCCATGTTATAGAGGGGATACTACCCCTAACTCAGGTCTCAAAATGTCGAAAAAATGAAAATCTCCAATGAACGTATCGCTTGGACGTTGTGATAATGATATTTCGGCATGAACTAGGGGTTTTAAGCATTTTGGGCCTTTTGCTTGAAGCTAGGCCGCCTTGCTTATCACCCTATACTAAGTGCTGGTAGCCATATAAGCGATATTGGTATATGGAGCTGAAGGTTTCTATGCAACCGAGGCTCACTATGAATTCAGTGAATGGCTTGCATTGTCTTGGTAGATTCTGCTGGTCATTTACGCGTGCAGTAATGGTTTTCTGGGTAGACGATTTCATTGATCTTGGTGGTTGCCTACTGGACGTTCACAAGGGCCTAGTGTCATTGGAGCGTTCAGAAAGTGCGCATATCTCCATTGCTGATGGTGGTATCTAGTTTGACAGTCTTGTAAGCGGGATGGGTCAGAATTGGCCTGTCCATGCTGTGCATAGTTGATTGACGCGATCACGATTGGTCGGAAGCAAAATAGTAAAGTGGTGTCAAACCGCTATTATTATAATGGTGCAAATGGTCCACCAGGGTTCTTGGTACCTGCGTGGTTGTGCCACAGGAAAGGGCTGTATTGCGTCGCTAGTGTTCAGGTTGTAGAGAGCCTGGTCACTGTGGTGTTGATCAGTTGACCTCCTGAAAAACCAATTTGATTGAAGTTACCCTCATATAGCAGGGTATATTGATAATTGTGTGTGAATAAACTGGTTGATCCTGCCAGTAGTCATATGCTTGTCTCAGAGATTAAGCCATGCATGTCTAAGTACATACCTTAAAACGGTGAAACCGCGAATGGCTCATTAAATCAGCTATGGTTCCTTAGATCGTAACCCCCCCCCCCCCCCCCCCCCCCCCCCCCCCCCCCCCCCCCCCCCCCCCCCCCCCCCCCCCCCCCCCCCCCCCCCCCCCCCCCCCCCCCCCCCCCCCCCCCCCCCCCCCCCCCCCCCCCCCCCCCCCCCCCCCCCCCCCCCCCCCCCCCCCCCCCCCCCCCCCCCCCCCCCCCCCCCCCCCCCCCCCCCCCCCCCCCCCCCCCCCCCCCCCCCCCCCCCCCCCCCCCCCCCCCCCCCCCCCCCCCCCCCCCCCCCCCCCCCCCCCCCCCCCCCCCCCCCCCCCCCCCCCCCCCCCCCCCCCCCCCCCCCCCCCCCCCCCCCCCCCCCCCCCCCCCCCCCCCCCCCCCCCCCCCCCCCCCCCCCCCCCCCCCCCCCCCCCCCCCCCCCCCCCCCCCCCCCCCCCCCCCCCCCCCCCCCCCCCCCCCCCCCCCCCCCCCCCCCCCCCCCCCCCCCCCCCCCCCCCCCCCCCCCCCCCCCCCCCCCCCCCCCCCCCCCCCCCCCCCCCCCCCCCCCCCCCCCCCCCCCCCCCCCCCCCCCCCCCCCCCCCCCCCCCCCCCCCCCCCCCCCCCCCCCCCCCCCCCCCCCCCCCCCCCCCCCCCCCCCCCCCCCCCCCCCCCCCCCCCCCCCCCCCCCCCCCCCCCCCCCCCCCCCCCCCCCCCCCCCCCCCCCCCCCCCCCCCCCCCCCCCCCCCCCCCCCCCCCCCCCCCCCCCCCCCCCCCCCCCCCCCCCCCCCCCCCCCCCCCCCCCCCCCCCCCCCCCCCCCCCCCCCCCCCCCCCCCCCCCCCCCCCCCCCCCCCCCCCCCCCCCCCCCCCCCCCCCCCCCCCCCCCCCCCCCCCCCCCCCCCCCCCCCCCCCCCCCCCCCCCCCCCCCCCCCCCCCCCCCCCCCCCCCCCCCCCCCCCCCCCCCCCCCCCCCCCCCCCCCCCCCCCCCCCCCCCCCCCCCCCCCCCCCCCCCCCCCCCCCCCCCCCCCCCCCCCCCCCCCCCCCCCCCCCCCCCCCCCCCCCCCCCCCCCCCCCCCCCCCCCCCCCCCCCCCCCCCCCCCCCCCCCCCCCCCCCCCCCCCCCCCCCCCCCCCCCCCCCCCCCCCCCCCCCCCCCCCCCCCCCCCCCCCCCCCCCCCCCCCCCCCCCCCCCCCCCCCCCCCCCCCCCCCCCCCCCCCCCCCCCCCCCCCCCCCCCCCCCCCCCCCCCCCCCCCCCCCCCCCCCCCCCCCCCCCCCCCCCCCCCCCCCCCCCCCCCCCCCCCCCCCCCCCCCCCCCCCCCCCCCCCCCCCCCCCCCCCCCCCCCCCCCCCCCCCCCCCCCCCCCCCCCCCCCCCCCCCCCCCCCCCCCCCCCCCCCCCCCCCCCCCCCCCCCCCCCCCCCCCCCCCCCCCCCCCCCCCCCCCCCCCCCCCCCCCCCCCCCCCCCCCCCCCCCCCCCCCCCCCCCCCCCCCCCCCCCCCCCCCCCCCCCCCCCCCCCCCCCCCCCCCCCCCCCCCCCCCCCCCCCCCCCCCCCCCCCCCCCCCCCCCCCCCCCCCCCCCCCCCCCCCCCCCCCCCCCCCCCCCCCCCCCCCCCCCCCCCCCCCCCCCCCCCCCCCCCCCCCCCCCCCCCCCCCCCCCCCCCCCCCCCCCCCCCCCCCCCCCCCCCCCCCCCCCCCCCCCCCCCCCCCCCCCCCCCCCCCCCCCCCCCCCCCCCCCCCCCCCCCCCCCCCCCCCCCCCCCCCCCCCCCCCCCCCCCCCCCCCCCCCCCCCCCCCCCCCCCCCCCCCCCCCCCCCCCCCCCCCCCCCCCCCCCCCCCCCCCCCCCCCCCCCCCCCCCCCCCCCCCCCCCCCCCCCCCCCCCCCCCCCCCCCCCCCCCCCCCCCCCCCCCCCCCCCCCCCCCCCCCCCCCCCCCCCCCCCCCCCCCCCCCCCCCCCGGTGTTAGAGGTGAAATTCTGGGATCGCCGCCAGACAAACTACAGCGAAAGCATTTGCCAAGAATGTTTTCATTGATCAGGAGCGAAAGTCAGAGTTTCGAAGACGATTCAGATCTGTGCTTGCGTAAACTATCGGCCTTCACAGTTTGTGGAGGTGACAGGGTTTGCTTCTTTGAGTGCAGTTGAAGTGGATGTAATAATATAAATGTGAAACCATGGATCTGTGCTTGCGTAAACTATCGGCCTTCACAGTTTGTGGAGGTGACAGGGTTTGCTTCTTTGAGTGCAGTTGAAGTGGATGTAATAATATAAATGTGAAACCATGGATCTGTGCTTGCGTAAACTATCGGCCTTCACAGTTTGTGGAGGTGACAGGGTTTGCTTCTTTGAGTGCAGTTGAAGTGGATGTAATAATATAAATGTGAAACCATGGATCTGTGCTTGCGTAAACTATCGGCCTTCACAGTTTGTGGAGGTGACAGGGTTTGCTTCTTTGAGTGCAGTTGAAGTGGATGTAATAATATAAATGTGAAACCATGGATCTGTGCTTGCGTAAACTATCGGCCTTCACAGTTTGTGGAGGTGACAGGGTTTGCTTCTTTGAGTGCAGTTGAAGTGGATGTAATAATATAAATGTGAAACCATGGATCTGTGCTTGCGTAAACTATCGGCCTTCACAGTTTGTGGAGGTGACAGGGTTTGCTTCTTTGAGTGCAGTTGAAGTGGATGTAATAATATAAATGTGAAACCATGGATCTGTGCTTGCGTAAACTATCGGCCTTCACAGTTTGTGGAGGTGACAGGGTTTGCTTCTTTGAGTGCAGTTGAAGTGGATGTAATAATATAAATGTGAAACCATGGATCTGTGCTTGCGTAAACTATCGGCCTTCACAGTTTGTGGAGGTGACAGGGTTTGCTTCTTTGAGTGCAGTTGAAGTGGATGTAATAATATAAATGTGAAACCATGGATCTGTGCTTGCGTAAACTATCGGCCTTCACAGTTTGTGGAGGTGACAGGGTTTGCTTCTTTGAGTGCAGTTGAAGTGGATGTAATAATATAAATGTGAAACCATGGATCTGTGCTTGCGTAAACTATCGGCCTTCACAGTTTGTGGAGGTGACAGGGTTTGCTTCTTTGAGTGCAGTTGAAGTGGATGTAATAATATAAATGTGAAACCATGGATCTGTGCTTGCGTAAACTATCGGCCTTCACAGTTTGTGGAGGTGACAGGGTTTGCTTCTTTGAGTGCAGTTGAAGTGGATGTAATAATATAAATGTGAAACCATGGATCTGTGCTTGCGTAAACTATCGGCCTTCACAGTTTGTGGAGGTGACAGGGTTTGCTTCTTTGAGTGCAGTTGAAGTGGATGTAATAATATAAATGTGAAACCATGGATCTGTGCTTGCGTAAACTATCGGCCTTCACAGTTTGTGGAGGTGACAGGGTTTGCTTCTTTGAGTGCAGTTGAAGTGGATGTAATAATATAAATGTGAAACCATGGATCTGTGCTTGCGTAAACTATCGGCCTTCACAGTTTGTGGAGGTGACAGGGTTTGCTTCTTTGAGTGCAGTTGAAGTGGATGTAATAATATAAATGTGAAACCATGGATCTGTGCTTGCGTAAACTATCGGCCTTCACAGTTTGTGGAGGTGACAGGGTTTGCTTCTTTGAGTGCAGTTGAAGTGGATGTAATAATATAAATGTGAAACCATGGATCTGTGCTTGCGTAAACTATCGGCCTTCACAGTTTGTGGAGGTGACAGGGTTTGCTTCTTTGAGTGCAGTTGAAGTGGATGTAATAATATAAATGTGAAACCATGGATCTGTGCTTGCGTAAACTATCGGCCTTCACAGTTTGTGGAGGTGACAGGGTTTGCTTCTTTGAGTGCAGTTGAAGTGGATGTAATAATATAAATGTGAAACCATGGATCTGTGCTTGCGTAAACTATCGGCCTTCACAGTTTGTGGAGGTGACAGGGTTTGCTTCTTTGAGTGCAGTTGAAGTGGATGTAATAATATAAATGTGAAACCATGGATCTGTGCTTGCGTAAACTATCGGCCTTCACAGTTTGTGGAGGTGACAGGGTTTGCTTCTTTGAGTGCAGTTGAAGTGGATGTAATAATATAAATGTGAAACCATGGATCTGTGCTTGCGTAAACTATCGGCCTTCACAGTTTGTGGAGGTGACAGGGTTTGCTTCTTTGAGTGCAGTTGAAGTGGATGTAATAATATAAATCTGAAGCCATGGATCTGTACTTGCGTAAACTATCGGCCTTCACAGTATGTGGAGGTGACAGGGTTTGCTTCTTTGAGTGCAGTTGAAGTGGATGTAATAATATAAATGTGAAACCATGGATCTGTGCTTGCGTAAACTATCGGCCTTCACAGTATGTGGAGGTGACAGGGTTTGCTTCTTTGAGTGCAGTTGAAGTGGATGTAATAATATAAATGTGAAACCATGGATCTGTGCTTGCGTAAACTATCGGCCTTCACAGTATGTGGAGGTGACAGGGTTTGCTTCTTTGAGTGCAGTTGAAGTGGATGTAATAATATAAATGTGAAACCATGGATCTGTGCTTGCGTAAACTATCGGCCTTTACAGTATGTGGAGGTGACAGGGTTTGCTTCTTTGAGTGCAGTTGAAGTGGGTTGATTATTACAAATTTTATTACCTGACCGGGGTATCTGTCCTGTCTTATGCTCTGATGGTGTTCTCGTGACTTTCGGGTTGCCTGATCTGCCAAGGGTGATGGGATAGTACATGACGTGATTGTTGTGTGCAAGGTTCAAAGAGGGTTGTATGTTACGTGTGCATGCACCCCGCCCCGTTTATGTTCCTTTCCAAACATTTTACACTGTTGAAGCGATCCGGTTTGGCTTGCCAATCACGGGTTTGCTGCCTGGCATGCACCTGGCCTTGTGCTGGACTGCATGTACGCTGGCTTAGCGGTAAATATCCTAGGCTGCAGCGATAACCATTAGTTCTATGCACTACACTGTGTATAGGGTTATTGGTGTACAACTTTGAGCGGTGGATCACTCGGCTCGTGTGTCGATGAAGAGTGCAGCCAACTGTGTGAATTAATGTGAACTGCATACTGCTTTGAACATCGACATCTTGAACGCATATTGCGGCTACGGGATATCCTGTGGCCACGCCTGTCCGAGGGTCGGCTTTTCATCTATCACGACGCACATTAAGTCGTGGATTGGCCGAGTGCCTGCCGGCATATATTTGATGCGCTCGTGTATCAACGCGGGTTGCTGCTGGTCAAAGGCTCCGTCCGAAAAATCCGATCACAGCCTAGTCCGGTCTAGATAACCAGATTGAGATGCTGCAGTGGGTTGTGCTCGAGTCGTGGCTTAATGATAATACTTTTATACATGCTCGAGAAGAACGCACCTACTGTACGCTAAGCTAATCACTTAATCATGGCTCTATGATTCGGTCTATGGTTTGTATCGAGAGTGTGTGCTTTGTACACATACAAGTATAATGCTAATTGACCCTGACCTCGGATCAGACGTGATTACCCGCTGAACTTAAGCATATCACTAAGCGGAGGAAAAGAAACTAACAAGGATTCCCCTAGTAACTGCGAGTGAACAGGGATTAGCCCAACACCGAAGCCTACGGTCACTTGATCGTAAGGCAATGTGGTGTTTAGGTTGGCTTCAGGCTTACTGCTCTACCCCAAGTCCCGCATTGAGTACGGCTTACCGTCCTGGCCCATAGAGGGTGAAAGGCCGTGGGGGTGGAGACCATGTATGACAGTTTTGCTCTGAGCTACCCTTGGAGTCGGGTTGTTTGTGAATGCAGCCCAAAGTGGGTGGTAGACTCCATCCAAGGCTAAATACTTACACGAGTCCGATAGCAAACAAGTACCGTGATTGAAAGTTGAAAAGTACTTTGAATAGAGAGTAAAACAGAGCGTGAAACCGTTCAAAAGTAAACGGGTGTATTTGAACTGCAAGCCCTGTGGGATTCAGCGGATGAGTATGATTGCTGATTGGGCTATACTGGCCGCTCAAGGGTCTGATTGTGGGTAATAGCAGATGCCTACCTTTTATAATGGGGTGGGTATGTGTAGACGTTTTTATACGGCGCACGCATTGGAGGTGTGAGGGTCTGCTTGTCAGTGCACTTTCTCAGAGTATTCACCACGACCGGCATTGCTGCCTCTCTACTATGGCCAAACTGATCAGGTTTGACTATTAATGTTGAGCTTGGTTGGGTCGGCAGGTGGCTCTTTGGTTCGTGATTAATCATTATGGATCATTAGTGTTACTAACCGGCTGTAGTGGAGTTGTGTAGTGTGTCGGAGATGGCGGCTTTGCATGCGTACTTTGTCTTTCGGGCATTGGTGAGTCTGGTCAGTTTGTTACTAGCTTCGGCTGGTCTGCTGATGGCTTGCTTTTGTCACGTTGGCAGTTGCGTATGTGAGCTTTTGAATGGGCCAATAGTCTGTGGTGTAGTGGTAGACGATCCACCTGACCCGTCTTGAAACACGGACCAAGGAGTTTAACATGTGCGCGAGTCATTGGGTGTTACGAAACCCAAAGGCGAAGTGAAGGTAAAGGTTCGGCTTTCAGTCCGGACTGAGGTGAGATCCTGTTGCCTTGCTCATACTTTCCAAGTTGCGAGCAGCGGGCGCATCACCGGCCCGTCCCATGACGTAGACATGCGACCATGTGTTGCGTGCACCGTCGGGGCGGAGCAAGAGCGTACACGTTGAGACCCGAAAGATGGTGAACTATGCTTGCGAAGGTTGAAGCCAGAGGAAACTCTGGTGGAGGACCGTAGCGATTCTGACGTGCAAATCGATCGTATAACGTGAGTATAGGGGCGAAAGACTAATCGAACCATCTAGTAGCTGGTTCCCTCCGAAGTTTCCCTCAGGATAGCTGGCATTCTGGGAAATAAAACAGTTTTATCCGGTAAACGAATAGCTTAAGGCATTGGGGAAAAGCATCCTCAACCTATTCTCAAACTTTAAATGGGTGAGAAGCTTAACTCGCTTAAGTGGAGTTTTGCATTGAATGTGAGTGCCAAGTGGGCCATTTTTGGTAAGCAGAACTGGCGCTGTGGGATGAACCAAACGTTCGTTAAGGTGCCTAACGTGACGCTCATGAGATACCACAAAAGGTGTTGGTTGGTCCAGACAGCAGGACGGTGGCCATGGAAGTCGGAAACGCTAAGGAGTGTGTAACAACTCACCTGCCGAATCAACCAGCCCTGAAAATGGATGGCGCTCGAGCGTTGGACCTATACCGGACCGTTGCTGTAAGCTGGGCCTATGCTGTGTGAGGGCAAGCTGCACTTGGTCCAGGCATGGAGTAATGGCAACGAGTAGGAGGGTCGCTGTGGCTAGCGGGAAGCCTCAGGCGTAAGCCTAGGTGAAGCAACCACAGGCGCAGATCTTGGTGGTAGTAGCAAATATTCAAGTGAGAACCTTGAAGGCCGAGGTGGAGACAAGGGCTTCAATTGGGACAAACAGCAGTTGACCAGGGGTTCCAGGCGGTCCTAGGTGCAGCATCCCGGTAATCGGAACAGAGACGGGGTGCCTGACATTGTCCGTTTTACGGGCTTTGTTCAGTATACTGCATCAAAGTTACAAAAGTTGTAGATGCACAGCCCCCTGTAACGGAAAAAATAAGGGAAATCGGTTGCTAATATTACAGACCGTCACAACGGCGATTGGTGTATGTTTCTGGCATTTTTTGTCGGCATCACCCAGCGCCCGCGCTAACGCAACCGACCTCGGAGATGTCGGCGAGAGTTCTGGAAGAGTTCTCTTTTCTTTTTTAGAGTGCTCCACCCCCTGGAATCGGCTTTTCCGATATAGGGGGTAGCCTCCGTAAAGCACCACCCTTCTTGTGGTGTCCGGAAGCTCTGTCGGCCCTTGGAAAAATCGACTAGGCAGTATCATTTTCCGTGGCAGGCCGTACCCAATCCTCAGCAGTCTCAAGGTTGAACAGCCTCGGGCAATTGAACAATGTGGAAGGGAAGTCGGCAAATTGATCCGTAACTTCGGGAGAAGGATTGGCTCTGGGGGCCGAGTCAGACAGGCCGAGATCAGAACGTGTCGGTCCAGTTGGGGGCTGGTTTCTTCTCTGCTTTGTGTTCCGTTCTAACGGTGCGCATTGTGTGATGTTTACTGAATCATGATGCCGGGGTCGATCGGGGCGGTTTCAGCTCTTAGTGTTATGCAACAGCAACGCGCGAGGACTTGTGCCACGTTGCGTCAAGCGGTTGTATTTCCATGGTCTGGCGCGCGCGGCTACTCAGAACTGGCCCGGACCGGTGGAATCCGACTGTCTCATTTAAAACAAAGCTTTCGATGTCCACTGATCGGTTTGACGCAATGTGCTTTCTGCCCAGTTCGCATGGAAATGTCAAAGTGAAGAAATTCACCCAGCGCGGGTAAACGGCGGGGCGTAACTATGACCTCTTAAGGTAGCCAAATGCCCCTCGCTCTATTATTGACGCGCATGAAGGATTAACGGATTCCCACGGTCCCTATCTACTATCTAGCGAACCACAGCCAAGGAACG
>JALJAT010000450.1:0-15278 GCA_034768735.1 Schistosoma mekongi | reverse complement strand
CATATATATATATATATATATATATATATATATATATATATATATATATATATATATATATATATATATATATATATATATATATATATATATATATATATATATATATATATATATATATATATATATATATATATATATATATATATATATATATATATATATATATATATATATATATATATATATATATATATATATATATATATATATATATATATATATATATATATATATATATATATATATATATATATATATATATATATATATATATATATATATATATATATATATATATATATATATATATATATATATATATATATATATATATATATATATATATATATATATATATATATATATATATATATATATATATATATATATATATATATATATATATATATATATATATATATATATATATATATATATATATATATATATATATATATATATATATATATATATATATATATATATATATATATATATATATATATATATATATATATATATATATATATATATATATATATATATATATATATATATATATATATATATATATATATATATATATATATATATATATATATATATATATATATATATATATATATATATATATATATATATATATATATATATATATATATATATATATATATATATATATATATATATATATATATATATATATATATATATATATATATATATATATATATATATATATATATATATATATATATATATATATATATATATATATATATATATATATATATATATATATATATATATATATATATATATATATATATATATATATATATATATATATATATATATATATATATATATATATATATATATATATATATATATATATATATATATATATATATATATATATATATATATATATATATATATATATATATATATATATATATATATATATATATATATATATATATATATATATATATATATATATATATATATATATATATATATATATATATATATATATATATATATATATATATATATATATATATATATATATATATATATATATATATATATATATATATATATATATATATATATATATATATATATATATATATATATATATATATATATATATATATATATATATATATATATATATATATATATATATATATATATATATATATATATATATATATATATATATATATATATATATATATATATATATATATATATATATATATATATATATATATATATATATATATATATATATATATATATATATATATATATATATATATATATATATATATATATATATATATATATATATATATATATATATATATATATATATATATATATATATATATATATATATATATATATATATATATATATATATATATATATATATATATATATATATATATATATATATATATATATATATATATATATATATATATATATATATATATATATATATATATATATATATATATATATATATATATATATATATATATATATATATATATATATATATATATATATATATATATATATATATATATATATATATATATATATATATATATATATATATATATATATATATATATATATATATATATATATATATATATATATATATATATATATATATATATATATATATATATATATATATATATATATATATATATATATATATATATATATATATATATATATATATATATAATATATGCAAATATTGCTTGGCCTGTCAACTGTTGTGAGAGCTACTAACTCTTGGGAGGGGCTGTAAACTCCTCCAATCAGGATTTAGTGAAGTCAATCCGAAAGTGGCTAAATGGGTCTTTGAGTCTGATGTGGGCGGCTGTTGACTGAGGTAAACAGTGTTGAGAAAGGCTTTTACCTAGATAGTAACCCTACCTTATGCCACCTTGCTCCCCTTTTTTGTCTCACTGGAACACTGCATTTACCCTACATACCCACTTCATCATCTGGGACTTCTGGTGATAACCGTGTTTCGATAGGGACTATTATTTTCGGACTCGGTGCTACAGAGCCGGATAGTTTTTCTCATCTTTGCCCTGACGTTACTGTAGAATTCACTTTGTTGGATGCCGCAGTACTGCTACTTCTGATTAGAGGTTTCTTGAGATACATTCTAGTGAATAGAGCTAATCTTATATATATATATTATATATGTATATATATATATATGACAATTCATATTTGCATTTTATTCTAAACATTCCTTCGCACCTTATACCCAGAAGGCATCTAGTTGGCCTCATGTGTTTCTTATTGTGCCTATAGACGGCTTGGCTATCTGACGACAAGACTGTTCTTGATAATATTCAAGACAGATATCAGTCCTCACTTAGAAATTTACAACACTGGCGAACCTCCAACGTTTCGAAGAGATAATCACCCATTAAAGAAATGTCCTTGGGTTGGTAGCCAAGTAGGTTGCAGATTTAGGAGATGAATCACATGAATATCTAATGATTAACTTTTTCTCACCAACATATAGAAGACTTAAATTGGACTTGGTAACTGACCTCAACGTTGCCAATAACCCACGACACCTCCTAATGCAATCTTAGAATATCCCTCACTAAATGACAATCACACAGGTAAATTCGTTTTTCCACAGAGTCTGCTCAGCCTGAAATGCACACCCAGTAGAAGTATGACAAGATCCTCCCACAGTAGAGCGCTTCAAAAAAGATGTTAGACGACGACATAAAAGCCAAAATTCTGTTAAGGCTCGGAAATCAGCGTTGTTTTAATATAGGGCCAATAAGTTCTTTAGTCACACACAAATCCACAATAGAATAAATAATAATGCAATTTATTGTTGCAAGTGTGGCACTATTTTTAACAGTGAACGAATTCAGTATGCTAACCTTAGCAATTCGTTTTCCCGATACAGCCGAAGAAATTCAGGCAATTCGTAAAATCAGTTTGAAATTGGAGAAGTTGTGAAACATAATAGGCTTCTTACAAACAAGGTGAATAGAACTCCGTGAAAGCAAGAATATCCACCTAAAGTCTACTTATAAGTTCTTAATTCGTCTGCTGAAATAATGTTAGTGGGTAGAGGATTCCAGATTGGCGAGATCCTCAATGCCAAGAAGTATGAACTGACCCTAATTTTTGATCCTGTGAAGATTTCCTAGTTGTAGATGCATACTCTCCTAATTTTGGCCGGAGTAAATTAGAATATTCAAAAATATCAACAAACTGAAATAGGTTAGCAAGGATAACCAGAACGCCCTTGTTTGCTGAGGGGTTGTCGTTTAGTCTACTTCTGTTTATCAGGTTTTATGTTGTTTATGGGAATATAGTCACCAACTAAAGAAAATGATACTGGGACATACATGATCAGTCGATGGAATCAAATTTAGCTGGCGAGGAAATCAGATTAAAAACTGCGGCTCTCAGATTTTTGAAAGGATTCAAAGCGAGGTGATGGGTATCGTATTCTTTACCATGATCCAAGTAGTATCTATGAACGACTTGCTAATTGGACGCATGAAACGTATAAATATGGCAGGAATGAACAACACCGACATGCTAGATTGATTTTTAAGCTGGCTTTAGTAGGCATTGCCCTGTAGCATTGTATAGGACCATTGCCCTAAGATACTGTAGCGGTAAATAATCCCCAAAATAAATAGTTACATAGGTTTCGACATTGATGCTGACCATGTTTGTTTTAGCGGACACTACTAAGTTGAATGCGCCCGGTTCACATCAAGACCAGATCTCGCCACGCCGTACCGAAACAAGCAACCCTCTCTAGTTAGCCAGCCTAGACGTTCCTAACCCATTGTCGCTCCATTCACGATCAAATATAACTTCTCTTCCATCCTTCATTGCCTTCTGATTTCTTCTCATTCGTAAGAGTGGGTTCAATCGTTAGAAGTTGCTCTGGTAATAATCCAAACGTAACTTGGTCATATACCGGGTGTAACTTCATTGTTGAGCCCGACGTGATCTGGACACGTTCATAACTGTGAGTTCGTTCCTGTTTGTCCTTTTTAACAGTATTTTTGTGTGATTATCATTTTTTTTGCACGTTTTGATCGCATTTATTTTTATATTTTTATATATTGCATATATAGCATGACTGATCAGACTCCTAAGTTCATTAAGATTAAAACTCCCACACCCCCGAACTTCCAGCTCATTCCTTTCTGGACAGAAAACATAGAAGCTTGGTTGTGCTACGCAGAAGCCGATTTTCGAGACCACGCTCTGACAGATCCACGTGTTCAATTTCTTGCCGTCGTAAGGTCACTTTCGCGTGAATTGAACATATACGTCACCCCTTTCTTTTTCAGCCCTGACTGCCTAGAACCTTATGACCAACTCAAAAGATCGATTCTCAAACGCGGAGACTTGTCCGATAGACAACGTCTTGATGAGTTGTTTCACACCATCGAGCTAGGTAGCGGTTCAGCAACGGAAATGTTGACGCGCATGCGAGAGGTAATTGGTCAACGCACCTTCGACGAAGGTCTTTTCCGTCAACTCTTTTTATCAAAACTGCCACAACTAGTGCAAGCAGTTCTGGTAACGTTTAATAACAACCCAGTAGATGAACTAGCTTCATCTGCTGATCGAATTCTGGAGATCACCAGAACTCGCGACAATCAGGTTTATTCCATTACCGAAAAACCTCAGGCCACCGAAAACGACGTGACAAAATTGTGTAATGCTCTTTCGCGTTTTCTTGACCTGAAGGAAAGACACCGACCGGACGATTCTCGTCGACGAAGTACGTCACGGAGAAGGTCGTCGTCTCGACCTCGACGAAACGAAAATTCACATTGGTGTTGGTACCACAACACCTATGGAAAAAATTCCAAGAAGTGTAGAGACCCTTGTTGTTTCCCTAGACATAAACCCATTGTCGACGCATCGGGAAACTACCCCGCCGGCACGCGTTAGCGGCAACCGTAGCTGGTGGAAGCAGCCGCCTGTTATTTATCACTGATGTGATAACGAAGGTTCGCTACATCGTCGATACTGGCGCAGAAGTTAGCGTTCTTCCTGCAGTTCCATCTGATCGCCATCATGAAGCTGCGTTCGATTTACAGGCAGCCGATGGAAAACACATAGCTACGTATGGCAAACGATACGTCTACTTAAACGTGGGTTTACGAAAACCCATACACTGGATTTTCACCATCGCCGATGTGAAAATACCCATCATAGGTATGGATTTACTTAGCCACCACAACTTGCTTGTGGACCCTAGTAAAAAGAGATTAGTGGATAGTAACACAAATCTATACGTTAGTGGAACCGTGGCTACAGGTTGTAGCTTATGTCCTCTTCGTTTTAAACATTTAATTAATCCTTATTTTCAGCCGATACTCGACAAGTATCCAGATCTGAATAAGACGTCATCGAAATTATCATGTGTAACCAGCAATGTTACACATCACATCACGACTACAGGTCAACCTGTATCCTCCAAAGCACGCCGACTCGCGCCTGAAAAACTGAGGATTGCGAAAAACGAATTCGATCATATGATTGACTTGGGAATAATTCGACCTTCCAGTAGTCCATGGTCATCTCCATTACATATGGTCCCGCAGAAAGATAGCAATGACTGGCGTCCCACCGGTGATTACCGACGTCTTAACGCCCAAACTACGCCTGATCGTTACCCTTTACCGCATATCCACGAGTTAACGGCCACTCTGAAGGGAATGACAATATTTTCAAAACTCGACTTGGTAAAGGCGTACAACCAAATACCGATGTCTGAAAATGATATCCCGAAAACCGCTATCGTAACTCCATTTGGCCTTTACGAATTCCTCCGAATGCCTTTTGGGTTGAGGAACGCAGCACAAACATTTCAACGCTTCATTGATGACGTGTTCCGCGTGCTTGACTATGTCCATGCATACGTCGACGACTGCTTGATAGCAAGTCCAGACGAGGTAACACATATGGAACATTTAGACACAGTCTTTAGTAGACTGCAACAATATGGAGTAACCATAAACTTACAGAAATGCCAAATCGGAACAACCTCGTTGGACTTCCTGGGGCATACTATAAATGCGAATGGTATACAACCCCAAAAACACAAGGTGGCGGCTATTCTGGAATACCCGGAACCAACCACCAGCAAGCAGTTGCGAGCTTTCAATGGATTGGTAAGTTTCTACAGACGGTTTATACCGAACTGTGCATCTGTCATAAAACCACTAACGGATCAGCTTCGTGGAAATAAAAAAGTGGTCACAATGGATGCAGACTCAAAGAAAGCCTTTACTGCGACTAAAGAAGCAATAGTCAATGTGAGTATGCTGGCACATCACAATACCGAAGCCCCTGTCAGCATCGCGGTTGACGCATCTGACTCAGCGATTGGCGCAGTTCTACAACAATGGACTGACAAAGCTTGGCAACCTTTAGCATTTTTCTCAAGACGACTAAACGATACCGAATCACGATACAGCACTTTTGGTCGTGAACTGCTAGCCATGTACTGTGCTGTGCGACATTTTCAACATTCCATCGAAGGCCGGGAATTTACAATATTCACCGACCATAAACCACTGACGTTTTCTATGAGGTCATCTTCAGATAAGTACTCTCCGCGAGAGTCGCGTCATCTAGACTACATTTCCCAGTTCTCTACTGATATACGACATATATCTGGGGCTAACAATGTAGTTGCCGACGCCTTATCACGAATACATGCCTTGAATCGTATCCTAGGAATCGAACTTGTTGAACTAGCTCGACTTCAAAATGAAGACAATGATCTTCATCACGAGTTATCCACAACAACGCTTAAACTCCAAACAAAGACGATTGAAAAAGGTAAGAACACTTTAATTTGTGATTATTCTACGGGTACAGCCCGTCCAATCGTTCCCAAGAGTTATCGACGAATCATCTTCGACACATTGCACAACCTCTCTCATCCTGGAGTTCGTGCTACGTCTAAACTAATTGCTCAGAGATTCTGCTGGCCAAGGATGAATAAAGACATCAAAGAATGGGCACGCTCCTGTGTGGTATGTCAAAAGAGCAAAGTAATTCAGCACAATAAATGTCCTCTAGGCACTTTTCCAACTCCCGACGCTCGATTCAACCACGTCCACCTTGATTTGGTAGGACCCTTACCTGAATCAAATGGATTTTCTTATCTTTTGACATGCGTGGACCGTTTTACTAGCTGGCCAGAAGCGATTTCCTTAAAAGACATCACTACTGAAACGATTGCTCGCGCTTTCGTCGAACGATGGATAGCGAACTTTGGTTGTCCATCTACAATAACGACAGACCGTGGACGTCAGTTTGAATCTGGATTGTTCCACTCTCTGACAAAACTTCTTGGAGCGACGCGCTTCCGAACAACAGCCTACCATCCACAATCTAACGGTTTGGTAGAAAGATTTCATCGACAGCTGAAAGCATCACTTTCAGCTACAAACATGCCGCAGTGGACAGAGGCTTTGCCACTAGTCTTACTCGGTATCCGAAGCATGGTAAAAGAAGATGTCGGGTGCAGCGTGTCTGAACTAGTTTACGGAACGACTCTTCGATTACCAGGTGAGTTTGTGGAAACCGCTTCCACCTCGACAAACTTGGATATAAATTCTTACGTGAACCGGCTTACAAATGCTATGCGTTCAGTTAAGCCAGTCAAACTCGACGACAATCGACAGACACTTTCATCCAACCCGCCTTAAAATATAGTACACACGTTTTTGTACGTCGTGACGCTCTACGCCGACCTCTTGATGCGACTTACGAAGGATCATACAAGGTTTTGAAACGTGAAATAAAGTACTATACGATTGATAAGAATGGACACGAAGAGAACGTCAGCATTGACCGCCTCAAAGCAGCTTACCTAGAAGGTAAACCCTTCGATGTCCAACTCGCCACAACACCGCCGAAACTCGACATGAGCAAAGTCGCCATGCCTCAAGCAACAACCAACGAGAAAGTGGAAATTCAGAAGAGCTCCATAACGCCGAGAGCTACACGTTCTGGTAGAAATGTACGATTTCCAGAACACTTAAATGAATATTACGTCTATTAATTTTCTTTTCTAATTTTCCACTGTGTGTATTGTGAATATCTATATATACAAAATAAAAAAAAATTGAATAAAAATATTTTGTTTTTACTTTATGGTATGCATTTTTGTTTACACATTTTCGTATGTTTAAAAAAAATATATAAAAAAATTTTTTATTTATTCATGTTAGCGTTGCCGACATTTTATGCATTTTTGTAGCTGTATTTAGCCGCTAAATTGCTTTTAAATATATATACATATATATATAATAATGAAATGCATATATTAAAATTTTTTTTTCTTTTGGTTTTCCAGGACGCCTGGAAACGATCAGAAGAAAACGGAAGAAAACGATAACGTTTTGTACATTTTTTTTATGTAACGACACTTTAGCATAGGCACTGACGGCCAGAAGCTGCACAACATCCAAGCTATCAAAGAAACGTTTACCAATGCTTAACGCATTAGGTTTTATCCTTTGGCTGGTACGTCATAGGGTCCTCACGAACCCATTAGGGGGAGAGTGAGCTGTAGCGGTAAATAATCCCCAAAATAAATAGTTACATAGGTTTCGACATTGATGCTGACCATGTTTGTTTTAGCGGACACTACTAAGTTGAAGGCGCCCGGTTCACATCAAGACCAGATCTCGCCACGCCGTACCGAAACAAGCAACCCTCTCTAGTTAGCCAGCCTAGACGTTCCTAACCCATTGTCGCTCCATTCACGATCAAATATAACTTCTCTTCCATCCTTCATTGCCTTCTGATTTCTTCTCATTCGTAAGAGTGGGTTCAATCGTTAGAAGTTGCTCTGGTAATAATCCAAACGTAACTTGGTCATATACCGGGTGTAACTTCAATACAAAAAGGAGTGATTGATAGAAAAATCATTGCTTTGTATTAGTAAGGATATTAGATAAAATGTACTGCATTACATACATCTCTAGTAATACTAATTGGATTAAAGACTAAATAGTTGGATGAAATACATCTGAATTGCTAGTTAACCTAGACCTAACCTTAATCTCTATTTCCACTTCCGATTCTGACTGTAAGCATGTAGTCCCAAGGTCTTCCGTATTAACCCGTTAATATCTGTTACTGTTAGTAGAGTATAGACCGCCGACCAGCATTCTCCAATTCTGTCCTCACACTTGGTCGTGACGCCCGTGGAACAAAGTGGTAGCAAATATACATTCAGAACTAAAGATGATTGTTTATCAACTTACTGTGTCCAGACTTGTTTATGACTTGTCAAGGCCAGAGAACTTGTGTTGCAGTTGTAAAGGCTGTATTATTAAGTATTCTGGTTTATTGGATAATATATACTTACAGTTGTAAGTGTTGTTACTATTGATTTGGCTTCTGGGATAAGAATAACTAATATTCTGAAGGCTTACAGTCGCGACCAGTCAAGCCTATCCGAATAGATTATTTGACAATCTCCGTTCTTTGATATCTCGATATGGCATCCAGCGTTCTAGTCTCTTGGTACTTGTGCTTTCCCACATGCTGGTAATAAAAATTAATTACTGATTGATCGACCAACCCGTACATTCGAAGAAGGCTACTTAATACCTTTAGCAGGATTGACACTAGCCTGTTACAAACTCAGCAATAACTGTCTCCACGCCAAGAAAGTTAAAGTCTGGTTTTCTCGAAGCCACATTTGTTACAGGGCCGTGGACTGTTTAGAAAATAGCAATCAGACAATCACTTATAGCTATTACAACCGAGACGGAAGATTTACGTGATAAACGGTGCTGAAGAAAACGAGTGGCAGGCCTAGCTGATATCACATCTATGGGACACTCTCATGTGCGTGTAGAGTCCCATTAGCATATTTTAAATGCAAAATACCTCTAGGGTTGATAGCTGTGTTATTTGCTTGCCTAAAGTTATTCGTAGACAAAATAAGCGGTGTTCGTTAAAATGAGCAGATTTATTACGGTGAAGCACTTGGTAAAGTATCTTAGTTATCATTGTCTCCGGTGAAAATCATTACTTCTCTAAATTGCAAAGTGAGTTAAACCTGGCCAGTATTCACTAATTAGACTGTTATTAGACTAAATTAATTGAAATTTCACAGTGTCAATACAACTGTAAAAGACAATATAGAGGTCTTGTTACACTAGATCCAGTGACGCTTTGAGATTTTTATTCTGTTGACAGTGGGAATTCTATGTTTAAATTATCACTTGTATTGCGAGTAGTAGTACAAGAATCTTTCATATCTGTTCTTATAAATCGTAGAATTTTTTCTAGATCCTCAGTAATCACCACAAGGGTTTGTTTTGCAGTCCCTGAGACAACTTAATGACGTATGTTTGGTTCAATCTCAATCAATGCCTGTTACTCCAAGTGGAGCATAGACCGCCCATCAGCATTCTCCAGCCAACTCTGTCCTAGGCTTTCCGTTCTAGCTCCTCCCAAGTGCTGTTCATTCTCTTCATGTCTGTTTCCAATTCCCGACGCAATGTGTTCTCGAGTCTTCCTCTGTTTCTGTGGCCTTTAGGATTCCAAGTCAGTGGTTGTCTTGTGACACAGTTTGATTGGTTTCCTCAGTGTGTGTCCAATCCATCTCCAGCGTCTTTTCCTAATTTCTTCCTCAACTGGAAGTTGATTAGTTCTCTGCCACAACAGGTTGTTGTTGATGGTATCTGGCCAACAGATCCGAAGAATCCTACGCAGGCAGTTGTTTATAAATACTTGTATCTTCTGTAGGATACTTTTCGTAGTTCTCCAAGTTTCAGCTCCATACAACAGGACTGTCTTCACATTTGTGTTGAAAATTTTGACTTTTATATTGACTGACAGTTGGTTTGAGTTCCAGATGTTTTTCAGTTGTAAAAATGCTGCCCTTGCCTTACCAATCCGCGCCTTCACATCCGAATCAGACCCTTCTTGTTTGTCGATGATGCTGCCCAAATATGTAAAGGTTTCAACGTCTTCCAGAATTTCTCCGTCAAGTGTAATTGGGTTAGTGTTTGCTGTTTTGCATCGGAGGATCTTGCTTTTCCCTTTGTGTATGTTGAGGCCTACTGCTGCTGAGGCTGCTGCTATATTGTTGGTCTTCCTCTGCATTTGATGATGTGTGTGAGAAAGAAGAGGTAGGTCATCTGCGAAGTCCAAGTCATCTAGTGTCGTCGATGTTGTTCATTGTATTTTGAGAGTGCCTTCAGACGTCGCAATCTTCATGATCCAGTCGATGACCAGTAGGAAGAGGAAGGGCGAGAGTAAGCAGCCTTGTCTGACACCGGTCTTCACTTCGAATGAATCTGTGAGCTGACCTCTATGCACGATTTTACAATGTAGTCCGTCGTAAGAATTTCGTATGATGTTGACTATCTTCTCGGGTACGCCGTAATGCCGTAGAAGGCTCCATAATATTCTCCTATCCACGCTGTCGAATGCTTTTTCATAGTCGATGAAGTTGATGTAAAGTGGTGAATTCCATTCAATTGATTGTTCAACAATGAACCGTAGAGTAGCGATTTGATCGGTACATGATCGATCTTTACGGAATCCGGCCTGTTGACCTCGGAGTTGGCCGTCGACTGGGTCCTTTAATCTGTTCAATAACACTCTGTTGAAGACCTTTCATGGTACTGAGAGTAGGGTAATGCCTTTGTAGTTCTCACAATTGCTGAGATCGCCTTTCTTTGGTATCTTGATGAGGTACCCTTCTTTCCAGTCTGCTGGAACTTGTTCTTCCTCCCAAATCTTCCTGAAGAGAATGTGGAGTATCTTTGAAGTTGCTTCTATATCTGTCTTCAGTGCCTCCGCCGGTATGTTGTCTGGTCCTGCTGACTCGCCACTCCCGATCTGTCTGATGGCCGTTTTGATTTCTTCGACTGTTGGTGGGTCTGTGCTTATAGGGAGATCCGTGGCTGCTGCTTCGATGACTGGTGGGTTCAGTGGGGCTGGTCTATTCAAGAGTTCTTGGAAGTGCTCTACCCACCTGTTCCGTTGTTCATGCACTTCAGTGATTGGTTTGCCAGCCTTGTTCTTGATTGGCCGTTCTGGCTTGTTGAATTTCCCAGCTAACTTCTTCGTTGTATCGTATAAGAGCCTCATATTTCCTTCTCTTGCAGCTTTTTCCGCTGTCATTGCTAGGTCCTCAACAAATTTTCGTTTATCCAACCTGATGCTCCTCTTCACTTGCTTGTTGACTTCGGTGTATTCGGCCTGTGCCTTGGCTTTCTCTGCTCTTGTCCGACTGTTATTAATCGCTGTCTTTCTGTTCCTCCTTTCTTGGATCTTGTCCAGAGTTCTAACAGAAATCCACTCTTTTTGGTGTTGTTTCTTGAGACCCAAAACCTCCTGACATGTTGAGGTTATTGTTCCCTTAATCTCTTTCCAGTTGTCTTCCATATTAGTTTCACCTTTTTCTAGTAGATCATGAAATGCCTGGAACTTGTTGCTGAGAATTAATTTGAATTCGTTGCGTTTGTTAGTATCCCGGAGAAGGGCTGTATTAAACTTGTGTAATACTGCTGCTCCAGTTGTCCAGTGCTTCCTCAGCTTCAGTTTCATTTTAGTTACCACCAAATGGTGATCTGAAGCTATGTCGGCTCCTCTCCTTGCTCTTACGTCTTCCATGGTCCTTTTAAACTTCTTATTGATGCAGATGTGGTCGATTTGGTTCTCCGTGATGTGGTCCGGTGAAACCCATGTAATTTTGTGTATACGTTTGTGGGAGAAAATGGTGCCACCTATAATCATTTTGTTGAAGGCACATAAGTTCACAAACCTTTCACCGTTATCATTCCTTTCTCCCATCAGAATGGTCAGGTCCTTGGCTGAACATTTCTCGATGATTGACTGCAGCCTCGCATAGAACTGGTCTTTGTCGTCTTCGTGGTTGTCATTGGTGGGTGCGTAGCACTGGATGACATTCATTGCAATCCCTTCCTTCTTCGTCTTGAAGGATGCTGTGATGATCCTAGGTCCATGAGGTTCCCATCTTATAAGAGACTTCCATGCATCTTGGGATAACACCAATGCTACTCCTTGTGTGTGGGGGGCGTTTTCTTCTTCGTGGCCGGAGTATAAAAGCACATTTCCCGAGGATAACTGTTGCTGTCCAGCTTGCACTCAATGCGTTTCGCTTATTCCAAGTATCTTCAGGTTGTATCTTTTCATTTCTTCAGCTATTTGCATGGTCCTCCCTGTTTCCCACAGCGTGCGGACATTCCACGTACCTATATAAATTGTTGCTCTGGTTGTCAGAAGAGACATCGGCCTCGTGGCTTCTGAAGAAACTCGGCTTTTACCATGAGGCGTCATAACATAACTTCCAACTCCCAGGGCAGAGTAAAAATATTTATAAAGGTTTTTATTGGTTAGCGTTTTTTAGCACGTTTGCTGTTTTACGGGATGGGGTTGCTAGCCCCATGCCAACATTCCTCCTTTATCCGGGCTTGGGAACGGGAGCAAAACTAGGGGCTACAGGCGAAGTTTGGTTGGAGTGAACTAATATTCCTATTATCATCAATACATCTGTTTATGGTTATATAAGGGAAATCTTTCTTAATTTTAGATGGTAGAAGGAACTGGCTGCTCGTCTTTCACGAAAGATGTAGTCATTTCCAAATCAAAGTTTCAATACATGAAATAACATTTTGCTTGCTGCTTCTAATAAACAAATAAGTGATTTAATATCTCAACGGTCTCTTGCGTTGCTCTGTTGAAAGATACTTTTACCACTGACTTTGATGATTTCTTGTGCCGAAAGTGTACAACAACCTGTAGCAATTTTCTTGTAATTGGTGAATTCGCGAACAAGAAAATATATGACGTGTAATTATAGCATATCACTGTACTCTATTTGTTCCCAACCAACTAGATAAAAATTGGCACTAGCCTCTGTTTTGTTCAGAGCTTGTTTATCAGTTATATCTTTCATTAAAGCAGAAGCAGCATAGTTATGATTGACTCAATTCAACTATTTGTTTGCGTAGTAAGCATAATGGCTAGACAAAACATCGAATAGGATTCAAAGGAAGCTTAAGGAATGGTTTGCTTCTGATCAGTTTGTGTTTACTTGAGGGAAGTATTTGTGCAAATCTTTCAGTAAGCTTAACTGCTGAATCCGGCTTCAATATTTCTTAGAGTACTGCTTCTGAAAACATATTCGGACCATCAATAATCACCTTACGTAGGCTCACCACTGATCTTAGCCATCAACAGAACCATTAGTAAATCTGCGCTACAAAACACTCATAACGATAATTGTAGTCATCCAGTAAAACTCAGTAGTAAACTCAGCTCCCTCTTCTGTTTGTAAAACTTGCATTTTGACGATCTTGGTTGATAACGCTGCAATCGTGCTCGTGGTTGTTGTGTCTTATTTTCTGTATTGCGTCTGTGCAATAGACTAAGGCAAGGCTGGGTGTTAGCAATAGGCAATAGCTCGGCAGATAACAGAATCGATGATATCGGCCACCCGTGCTTCAGATATAACAATAAGTCGTTCCGTTTTGTATATTTTTTTAATAATATTAATTGAGAAATTATTAAATTCTAAGGTGCTAATTATATTTTTGTATCACTTTGCATATCATCCTCTGATGTAATGAGTTTGTTGGCTCTTCTAAATCAGTTTCGAACTAGGAAGATTTTAGCACTAAACGGATGTGCCGAATTGAAATTAATATATCGACTTGGATGTATAGGCTTACGGTAAATACTCGGATTAAGAGTTCCATTAAAATATCATTTGACTAGGAAGTCTAAAATTCGTAACTAATTCTGCCCATCTTCACTATCTAAAGTGAATTTGATATGCTAAGAAAACGCGTTGATTCGTTTAGTAAAACGTCCTCAAGAAAGCCTTTTGAGTAATGACAAAAGTATCATCTACATATCTGAGACAAACTCCTAGTCTAATGTCATGAGTGAATATATGAGGTTCAATGAGAGCCATAGAAAGATGTACTACAACTGGAGGAATGGAATGTAACCCATTTCTACTTCGTTAGTTAGTTTGTAAAGAATCCCTTTGAAGGTGAATAGAGTTGAATTCATACATAGTTCTAGGGCTTTCATGATTAAACTGATGCTTAATGGACAACGGTTGTATAGTGTATGATCATTTTCTAGTAAACAATTAATGAAAAATAGACAGGTATCAGTTGAAATACTCGTATATAATG
>JALJAT010000449.1:0-15333 GCA_034768735.1 Schistosoma mekongi | reverse complement strand
ATAAATTATTATTATAGTATTGTGAAAAAAGAGTGGTATTTGGAAGGGTAAACTTGAATTATAGAAATGCAACTAAAGAGAGGAAGAGAACTATGCAATTAGTCAACTAAAATCGTCGTATGTCTAGGTGGAGTTGGTGCGCACATGGAATTCTTCGTTCGGCCCCAGGCAGGAGAAGGGGTTGACGTACTGCTTCTCTATTCACAGTTTGGCCCCTCTTGACCCGCAACCGATAGTCTATGTCATTTTATGGTTGTTTCAGTCTAACTTACTTATTACTACCTATTCCCCACCACCACCGCCCATTTTCACAGTTGCACTTAGTCTAATATCATTTAACGTAGAATGCCAATTTCATACGTGTCAACCCATTAAAATTATGGTTTTTACTCAACAAAAAATTTTAGCAGCCACCCTAATTTCTCTAGTTACCCACTGTCTGATTGTGCAATCAGGAATAAAGTAATTGAATTAAATTCACGATTTAGGACAATGAATATTTGTATTAGGAATAATTATTAGCAAACTATCCCACTCCTCCATCTTGTCAATTTTACCAGCCTCGCATTATATCAATTTGTCCACATGAGTACTTAACAATAATTAGATTCAAATCACGGGCGTTAGGAGGGGTAAAGAAAATATTCGGTATGAAAAATTACCCACTTTTCCTAAGGGGTGAATATCAAATAATAAATAATAATAATAATCATGAGGGATTCGGTTTCACAGTTATTACGTTAGGAGAACCGATCCAAAGCAAGCTAACTGAGTACGCCTCTGTACACGTCGTTCTTGCATGCATGAATGTACATATGGTAGGTGGATGTATCTGCGGTCCCGGATGCTCTCGATTGTGTGTGTCTACCAATGTGGATAGGGACTGGAATTTATGTTGAGTGTCATCGGTATGGGGATTTGCTGTAGTTCTCTCCGATCAAATACATGCCAGTTGTTTTTATCAGTATTATTTTAGTGAGAATTCGCTATCCTACTTAAATGCAAGATCAGCGTCTAGTGAATGTACAGGGATGGGTAGAATGCCAGAAGAGTGCTTCCCCAGAGACTGTTGAAATGTTTGCTGAGAATCTAGTTATAATGTGATTTAGCTTGTTTATTGTCGACAGAATGGTGCAGTCACATATAGTGTGTTCAGCGTGAAGTTGTTGCAGAGTGTAATTGCATGCAGCCAGTGTAATCTTATCCGTAGGGCTAGTATGATTGAGGTGAATTCAAACTCTGAGTCTCCTCATTTGCGGATAAATCTTTCGCCTTTTACTAAAATTTCCGTGGGGAGCATAATACAATGAGTATTATCTCAGTTTGCAGCTCTGTCTAACGCAGAGTACATCACAAAAATACAGGTGCAAAGCCCATTTTTCAATAGCATATTGACAAACAGAAATGTGTCTATCCTCAATCACCTCCCATCCATTGGCATTACTAATTACATCTTCCTTTAGTTCACATTATCAGGAAGTAATAAAAAAAACCCGGTCAATCGACTTAAAGATTATCCGGTATACTTTACTCCTCCACACCCCCACAAAACTACAGATAACTATACTAGGAACAAAACCACATCCTATCCTCGTCAACATCGATTCATTGACCACGACTGCCTTACTCTAACTTCATCAATTCTTTCTTGTCAATGTTCTGTCTTGACTATCTACCTGCCTCCCATAATGCACAATCAAGATACATAATCACCAAGTTATCAGGTGTAACATTGTTGGGCGTATTTCAAGTAGATTGATGTGTAAATATCAAGGCATGCAAAACATATGGAAAAAGGTTTCAACCGTGATGTTAGTCTAACTGAGTAAGCCTCGTACCGTGGTCGTGCATATGAATGTAAATATGGTATGGTGTATCGCGGCCGGATGCATCTCGATTGGTTTGTCTACCAATGTGGATAGGTCCGGGAATTGTTTGTTGTCAAGCGGTATGTGGATTTTGCTTGTAGTATATCGATCAAAACATGGCCAGTGGTTTTGCAGTCTCTTATTTTAGTGAGAATCTCTATCCTACTAAATGCATGAAATCAGCGTCAGTGAATGTAAAAGGATTGTGTTAGAATGCAAGAATGAGTGCTTCCACGAGAAACTGTGCCAAGGTTTGCGGAGCAATATAGTCTATAATGTGTTAGGATGTTTATTGTATGACAGATTGGTGCAATCAAAATGTGTGTTCAGCGTGAAGTGTTTGCAGGAGTGTAAGCTGCATGCATTGATGGGAATTTACGTAGGATTAGGGTAGATGATTGAGGAAGTCATACCGCTGATGTCTCCTCATTGCGGATAAATCTTTCGCCTTTTACTAAAGATTTCCGTGGGGAGGGATAATACAATGAGTCTTATCTCATTTTTTCAGCTCTGCTCTCACGACAGAGTCATCATCAAAAACAAATACAGTTGCAAGCATTCAATATGCACTATGACCAAACCACATATGTCTACTCTCAATCACCTCTCATCCATTCATTACTATTACATTTTCCTTTAGTTCACATTCATCAGTAAGTGAATAAACAACACCCAAGTCAATCGACCTAAAATATTCCTGTATACTTTACTCCTCCTCTCCTACACCACACTCCATATACACTATACTATGAAAACACAACACACATCATATCCTCGTCAACATCGATTCATTGACCACGGACGGCATTACTTAACACTTCATCAATCTTTCTTGTCAATGGTGTCTTGTCTATCTACCTGCCTCCCATAACTGAACAATCACTATAAATAATCACCAAGTAATCATGTGTGCTCTACATTGTTTGTTGCTTATTTCAAGTAGTTGATGTGCTATTTTTTTTAATATCAAGCATGAAGGAACATATGGAAACTGGTTTCACCGTGATGTATAGGTCTAACTGAGTACGCCCTCTGTACACGGGTTCTGGCATGAATTGCTACATATGGTATGTGTGTATCTGGCGTCAGGATGCATCTCGATTGTGTTGTCTACAATGTGGATAGGTGCCTGGGAATTTATGTGATTGGCAATCGGTATGTGGATTGCGTAGTCTTCCGATCAAAGCATGCCAGTGTTTGTCAGATTTTATTTTAGTGAGAATCTCTATCTACTTAATGCATGAAATCCGCGTCAGTGAAGTCAGGGATGGTGTGAATGCCAGCAGAATGAGGTTGCTTCCACAGGAAAATGTTGCAATGTTTGCTGAGAATATAGTCTATATGTGATTAGGCATGTTTTGTCTGAAGATTGGGTGCAGCTCCATACTAGTGGGTCAGCGTGAGTTGTTTGCAGAGGGTAATCGCATGCATGATGGTAATCTATCCGTAGGGATAGTATGATTGAGGTGAATTTCATAAACTGCTGATGTCTCCTCATTGGCGGATTAATCTTTCGCCTTTTACTAAAGATTTCCGTGGGTGAGGCATAACAATGGTCTTATCTCATTTTTCGGCTCGTTCACGACAGGGATAATCAAACATACAGTTGCAGCATTCAATATGCATAGTGACAACCTAACTATGTCTACATCAATCACTCTCAATCATGCAGTACATTACTAATACATCTTCCTTTAGTTCACTTCACAGTAAGTACTAAACAAAACCCAGTCAATCGATAAAATATCACCGTTATCCTTCTACTCTCCTTCCACCCCCCAAATCACATTACACTATACTATTTGAAACAAACACACATCCTATCTCTGTCAACACGATTCATTGACACGGACTGCCTACTCTAACTTATCAAGTCTTTTCTTGTCAATGTCGGTCTGTCTATAGACCTGCCTCCATAACTGCACAATCACTATAAAAAATCACCAAGTAATAAATGTGTGACTACATTGTTGTTGCTATTTCAAGTAGATTGATGTGTAATATATCAAGCATGCAAGTAACATATGGAAACGGTTCACAGTGATGTCTGTCTAATGCGTACGCCTCTGTACAGTGGTTCTTGCATGAATGTACATATTGGTATGTGTGTTAGCTGCGGTCCGGAGCATCTCGATTGTGTTGTCTACCAATGTAATAGGTTGGCCTGGAATACGGATGTCAACGGAATTTGGATTTGCGGTAGTCTCTCGATCAAAACATGCCAGTTGTTGTGTCGTATATTTATTTTGTGAGCATCTCTATTCTACTTAAAGCATGAAATCAGCGTCAGTGAATTGTAAAGGGATGGTTGTAGAATGCCAGAATGAGTGCTTCCACAGAGAACTGTTGCATGTTTGCTGAGAATATAGTCTATAATGTGATTAGGCATGTATGTCGACAGATGGTGCAGATCCACAAGAGTGGTTTCAGCGTGAAGTTGTGTGCAGAGTGTAATCTGCATGCATGATAGTGTAAATTTCCGAGGGAGATTGGATTGAGGGAATTTCAGAACTGATGTCTCCGCATTTGCGGATAAATCTTTCGCCTTTTACTAAAGATTTCGTGGGGAGGCATAATACAATGAGTACTATCTCATTGTCCGATCTTCTCACGCAGAGTATCATAAAACAATACAGTTAAAGCATTCAGATGCATATGGACCAAACCTACAATATGTCTACTCTCAATCACATTCATCAATCATCATACAATTACATTTCCTTTGTTCACATTCATCAGTAGAGTAATAAACAACACCCAAGTCAATCGACTAAAATATTAATCCTGTATACTTCTTCTACTCCCTCTCACCCACCACACACTCACATATACACTATACTCTGAAAACCAACACCAAATCCTAATCCTCAGCAACATCGATTCATGAACCACGACTGCATACTCTACTTCATCAAGGATGTCTTGTCAAGTCTGTCTGTCTATCTACCTGCCTCCCATAACGGCACAATCACATAAAGAATAACAAGTTAATCAATGTGTGTATACATTGTTTGTGCTTATTTCAAGTAGATTGAATGTGAAATATATCAAGCATGCAAGTAACATATGGAAAATGTGTCACGTGATGTATAGGTCTAACTGAAGTACGCCTTGTACACGGGTTCTTGCAGGAATAGGTAACATATTGGTTAGGTGTGTATCGCGTCCGGATGCATCTCGATGTGTTGGTCTACCAATGTGGATAGGTGCCGCGAAATATGTTGGTACTGTCAATCGGATAGGGGAGATGGCGTGAGTCTCTCCGAATCAATACATGGCAGTTGTTTTTGTCAGTATTTTATTTTAGTGAGATCTCTTTTAGTTAAATGCATGAAATCAGCGTCAGGAATGTACAGGGATGGTGTAGAATGCACAGAAGAATGAGATGTTCCACAGAGAACGGTTGCAATGTTGCTGAGAATATAGTTATAAGTGATTAGCATGTTAGTGTCTGCCAGAGTGGTGCAGCTCACTCTAGTGGTTCAGCGTGAAGTGTTTGCGAGTGTAATTCGCAGCACTGATGTGTAATTGATCCGGAGGGATAGTATGAATGTGAGGGTGAATTCATAACTCTGAGTCTCCTCATGGATGCGGATAAATCTTCGCCCTTTTACTAAGATTTCCGGGGGAGGGCCAATAAGCAATGGTCTGATCTCCTTTTTCCAGCTCGGTTCACGGACCGAGTATCACAGCAAACAAACAGTTGCAAGACATTGAAATATGCAATATGGACCAACTACATATGTCTACTCTCATCACATCTCAACCATTCATTATAAATTACATCTTACTTAGGTCACATTCCTCAGTAAGTAATAAACAACACCAGTCAATCGACTAAAATATTCATCCTGTATACTTATACTCATCCTCTCAACCCACCAAACTCACATATACACTATACTATGAAAACAAACCACATCCTAATTCCTCGTCAACATCGATTCATTGACCACGACTGCATTACTTACACTTCATCAATTCTTTCTGTCAATGTCTGTCTTGGTCTATATACCTGCCTCCCATACTGCAAATCACTATAAATAATCACCAAAGTTATCAAGTGTGTAGACATGGTTGTGTTATTTCAAGGAGATTGATGGTAATATATCAACGTATGACACAAGTAAACATAGGGAAATGGTTTCACCGTGATGTCGTCTACTGAGTACGCTCTTGTACACGTAGTTCTGCCGAAAGTGTCACATTGGTATGTGTGTATCTGCGTCGGAATGCATCTCCGATCTGTGTTTGTCTACCAATGGGATAGGTGCCTGGAAATGGTGACGGTCAATCGGTATGTGAGATTGCTGAGTACTCTCCGATCAAATACATGCCAGTTGTTTTGTCAGTATTTATTTTAGTGAGAATCTTATTCTACTTAAAAAGCATGAAATCAGCGCAAGGAAATGTACAGGGATGGTTGTAGAATGACCAGATGATGCTTCCACAGAGAACTGTTGCAATTTGCTGAGAATTATACGTCTATAATGTGATAGCATGATATTTTGACCAAGATTGAGTGCAGCTCCAGAGACGAATATGTGTCAGCGGAAGTTGTGCAGAGTGGTAATCTGATGCATGGATAGTGTAATCTTATCCGTAGGGATAGTAGTGATTGGGTTGTGAATTCATAACTTGGATGTTCTCATGTTGCGGATAAATATATCTTTCCGCCTTTTACTAAGATTTCAGTGGGGAGGCATAATCAATAGTTTCATCTCATTTTTCCGCTCGTCTCACGACAGAGTAATCATAAACAATACAGTTGCAAATGCATTCAATATGCATATTGACCAAACTACATAGTCTACTCCAAAATCCCTCTCAATCATTCTTGCTAATTACTCTTCCTGTAGTTCACATTCATGAGTAAAGGAATAAACAACACCAGTCAAGCGACTAAAATATTCATCCTGTAACTCTACTCCTCTCTCAACCACCAATACTCACATATACACTTAATATGAAAAACACAACACACATTCATATCCTCGTCAACATCGATTCATTGACACGACTGCCTTACTATACACTTCACAATCTTTCTTGTCAATGTCTGTCTTGCTACTTACCTGCCGCCCCTAACTGCACAGAATATAATAATCACCAAGTTAACAAGTGTGTCTTACATTGTTTGGGGCGGTATTCAAGTAGATTGATGTGTAAGATATACAGGCATGCAAATAACCATATGAGAAGACTGGTTTAACCGTGATGTCTAGTCTAACTGGTACGCCCTTCTGTACACGTGGTTCTTCATGAATGTAATATTGTAGTGTGTATCTGCGTCGGAGCATCTCATTGTGTTTGTTACAATGTGGATAGGTGCCGGGAATAGGACTGTAAATCGGTATGGGGATTTGCTGTCGGGTCTCGCCGATCAAATACATGCCAGTTGTTTTTGTCATTTTTTATGTTATGTGAGAATCTCTATTCTACTTAAATGCATGAAAATAGCGTCAGTGAATGTGACAGGGATGGTGTAGAATGCCAGAATGAGTGCTTCCACAGTGAACTGTTGCAAGTTTGCTGAGAATATAGTCATATAATGTGATTAGGCATGTTTATTGTCTGACAGATTGGTGAAGCTCCACATACTAGGTGTTGTTCAGCGTGACATGAAGTTGTTTGCAGAGTGTAATCTGCATGCATGATAGTGTAATCTTCCGTAGGATAGGATGATTGAGGGAAGTTCATAACTTAGAGTTCCTCATTTGGGATAAAAATCTTCGCCTTTTACCTAAAGATTTCGTGAGCGGAGGCATAATACAATGAGTCTTATCTCATTTTTTCCAGCTCTGTATCACGACAGAGTACATCAAACCAATACAGTGCAACATTCAATATGGAATATGACCAACTAAATGTCTACTCTCAATAACCTCGCAATCATTCATTAACTAAATTACATTCTTCCTTTAGTTCACATTCTCAGTAAGTAATAAACAACACACAGTCAAATCGACGAAAAATATTCATCCTGAACTTTACTCCTCCTCTCAACCACCAAACTCACATCACACTATACTATGAAAACACAACACACATCCTAGTCCTCGTCAACATCGATTCATTGACCACAGACGGCATACTCTCACTTCATCAAATTCTGTCTTGTCAATAGTCTGTATTGGTCTATCTACAATGACTACCATAACTCACAATCACTATAAATAATCACCAAGTTAAATCAGGTGTGTATACATTGTTTGTGGATTATTTCAAGTAGATTTGATGTGTAATATACAAGCATGCAAGTAAACATAGGAAACTGGTTCACCGTGTGATGGCTAGTTAATGAGTACGCCTCGATAAACGTCGTTCTGCAGGAATTGTAAATATGGTATGTGTGTATACGGCGTCCGGATGCATCTCGATGTGTTTGTTATACCAATGGGATAGGTGCCTGGAATATGTGACTGTCAATCGGTATGTGATTTGCTGTAGTCTCTCGATCAAATACATGCCAGTTGTTTTGGCAGATTTACTTTGAGTGAGAATCACCTATCCTACTAAATGCATGAAATCAGAGGTCGTGAAATTGTACAGGGATTGTGTAGAATGCCAGAATGAGTGCTTCCAAGAGAACCTGTTGCAATGTTTGCTGAGAATATAGTCTATAATGTGAATTGGCATGTTTATTGTCTGAACAGATTGGTGCAGTCCACATAATAGGGTGTTCAGCGTGAAGTTGGTTTGCAGAGTGTAATCTGCATGCATGAAAGTGTAATCTATGTAGGGATAGTATGATTGAGGTGAATTTATACTTGAGTCTCCGCATTTGCGAGATAAACTTTCGCCTTTTACTAACGGATTTCCGTGGGGACGGAATAATACGATGAGTTTATCTCATTTTTCCGCTCTGTCTCACGAAGAGTATCATCAAACAATACAGTTGCAAGCAGAGCATTCAATATGATATTGACCACTACATATGTTATCTCCATCACCTCTCAATCCATTCATTACTAATCATACTTCCTTAGTTCACATCATCAGTACGTAATAAACAACACCCAGGTAATCGACCGAAAATATTCTCCTGATACTGCTAATCCTCCTCTCAACACCAAACTAACTATACAATATACTATGAAAACACCACACAATCTATCCTCGTCAACTCGATTCATTGACCACGACTTGCAGTACTCTACACTCATTCAATTTTTTCTTGTCAAGCTGTCTTGTCTATCTACCTGCTCCCATAAAACTGCACAAGCACTAGAAATAATACAAGTTAATCAATGTGTGTTATACATTGTTTGTTGTGTATGTAAGTAGATTGATGTGTATATATCAAGACATGCAAGTAACATATGGAAAATGGTTTCACAGTGAGTCTAGTCTAATGAGTAACGCCCTGTCCCGTGGTTCTTGCATGGAACTTGTATATTGGTTGTGTGTTCTGCCGTCCGGATGATCTCGATTGGTTTGTCTACCAATGTGGATAGGTGCCTGGAATATGTTGATTGTCAACGGTATGTGGATTTGCTGTAGTCTCTCCGATCAAATACATGCCAGTTGTTTTTTGTCAGTATTATTTTATGAGAATCTCTCTCACTAACTGCATGAAATCAGCGTCAGTGAATGTACGGGATGGTGTAGAATGCCAGAATGAGTGCTTCCACGAGAACTGTTGCAATGTTTGCTGAGAATATAGTCTATTATGTGATTTAGGAGTGTATTGTAGACAGATTGGTGCAGCGACACATACTGGTGTGTTCATCATGCAGTTGATTGCAGAGTGTAATCTGGATGCATGATAGTGTAATATTATCCGTAGGGATAGTATGATTGAGGTGAATTTCATAACTCTGATGTCTCCTCATTGCGGATAAATCTTTCGCCTTTTACTAAAGATTTCCGTGGGAGGGCATACTACGGATGGTTTTTTTTTTTTTTTTTTTTTTTTTTTTTTTTTTCCTTCATTTTTTTTTTCCCCCGCTCTGTCTCACGACAAAGTATCATGAAACAATACAGTTGCAAGCATTCAACTCTGGCATATGCGAGAAGTCAACGCCGACATCTGTGATAACTTCAGTCAGAGCCAATCAACCATGAGCTCAAATCCTGCAGGGTCATTAGGACTCATTACATCTCAGTATAGTCAACATTCAGTCAGTAAGTAATAAACAAACACCAGTTAAGACGGAATGTATTCATCCTGTATACTTCTACTTCCTCTCAAACCACCCAAAACTTCATCTCCACTTCTACTATGAAAACACAACACACATCCTATCCTCGTCAAATCGATTCATTGACCACGACTTGCAGAGTGGTAACACTTCATCGGTTATTCTCTTGTCAATGTTTTCTTGTTCCGATACTGCCTCCCCAACTGCACACTCACTATAAATAATCACAAGTTAATCAATGTGTGTATACATTGTTTGTTGCTTATTTCAAGTAGATTGATGTGTATATATCAAGACATGCAAGTAACATATGGAAAATGGTTTCACAGTGAGTCTAGTCTAATGAGTAACGCCCTGTCCCGTGGTTCTTGCATGAATTGGACATATTGGTATGGTGATCTGCGTCCGGATGCATCTCGATTGTGTTTGTCTACCAATGTGGATAGGTGCCTGGAATATGTTGACTGTCAACGGTATGTGGATTTGCTGTAGTCTCTCCGATCAAATACATGCCAGTTGTTTTTTGTCAGTATTTTATTTGAGTGAGGAAGCTTAGCTACTTAAATGCATGAAATCAGCGTCAGTGAATGTACAGGGATGTGTAGAATGCCAGAATGAGTGCTTCCACGAGAACTGTTGCAATGTTTGCTGAGAATATAGTCTATAATGTGATTAGGCATGTTTATTGTCTGACAGATTGGTGCAGCTCCACATACTAGTGTGTTCAGCGTGAAGTTGTTTGCAGAGTGTAATCTGATGCTATGACTAGTGTCATTCTTATCCGTAGGGATAGTATGATTGAGGTGAATTTCATAACTCTGATGTCTCCTCATTGCGGATAAATCTTTCGCCTTTTACTAAAGATTTCCGTGGGAGGGCCATATACAATGGAGGTTATATCATTTTTCAGCTCTGCTCCGACCGAGTATCACGCAAATACAATACATGTTGAAAACCCCCCCCATTTTTATTAACTATATAGGCACACTTGGCACCACCCTTATCATTATTGCTACTCAAATCACCTCTCAATAGCTTTATGTTGCTTATTTTTACGTTCAATCACCATTTCCGGTTGAGTGATAACTGTGGATATGACAGTAATTTGTTAGGGAATAATAAATCACCATAGTCTATATTCACGACTTATTAATATTTCATCTCGATTACCCTACCATGTTCGACACAACCCTCTAATATTTGTATTAACCACTCCAACCTGACCTTCCCACCATACTAGATGAAACAAAACAAAATCCGCTATCGTAACTTCGGATTCATTGACGCGACACCAACGACCGATTGGAAATGTCACATACTGGCATCAATCGTCTGTCACCATGTCGTCTTTTGTCTATCTATGCCTCGCCATAACGGCAGCACATCAACATAACTAATCACCACAAGCCAATCTAGTTTCGTATTAACCGTTTGTTGTCTTCAAGCAATTGATGTGAAGCATACTAAGAATGTCAAGTTACACACCCCCGTGAACTGGTCCACCACCGGGATTGTCTAGCTATTGTGTAGACGCTGCTTACCTGCGGTTCTTCCGCCAACGAATGGCGTTTACAATTATCTCGGGATGCGCCTGTCTATGGGTTCTTCGTGTTTCGGATTTACCCCTGCTTGCACTTCCCGAGGCGTTTGGTTCATACCACCATGTCGGATAGTTGCCTGGAATATGTTGACTGTCAACGGTATGTGGATTTGCCTGTTAGTCGTCTGCGATCAAATATAAGTGCAGTGTTTGTCACAGTATTATTTTGAGTGGAAATGCTCTATCCTACTTACATGCATGAAATCAGCGTCAGTGAATGTACAGGATTGTGTAGAATGCCAGAATGAGTGCTTCCACGAGAACTGTTGCAATGTTTGCTGAGAATATAGTCTATAATGTGATTAGGCATGTTTATTGTCTGACAGATTGGTGCAGCTCCACATACTAGTGTGTTCAGCGTGAAGTTGTTTGCAGAGTGTAATCTGCATGCATGATAGTGAATCTTATCCGTAGGGATAGTATGATTGAGGTGAATTTCATAACTCTGATGTCTCCTCATTGCGGATAAATCTTTCGCCTTTTACTAAAGATTTCCGTGGGGAGGCATACTTTACAAGATGTCTTATTCATTTTCCAGCTCTGTCTCACGACAGAGTATCATCAAACAATACAGTTGCAAGCATTCAATATGCATATTGACCCCTAAATATGGCTACTATCAATCAACCTCCATCCATTAATTACTAATTACATCTTCCTTTAGTTCACATTCATCAGTAAGTAATAAACAACACCCAGTCAATCGACTAAAATATTCTCCTGTTGTATATTCTACTCCTCCTCTTTCAACCCACCAAACTCACATATACACTATACTATGAAAACACAACACACATCCTATCCTCGTCAAATCGATTCATTGACCACGACTGCATTACTCTACACTTCATCAATTCTTTCTTGTCAATGTCGTCTTGTCTATCTACCTGCTCCCATAACTGCACAATCACTATAAATAATCACAAGTTAATCAATGTGTGTATACATTGTTTGTTGCTTATTTCAAGTAGATTGATGTTAATATATCAAGCATGACAGTAATATGGAAACTGGTTTTCACCCGTGTGTCTAGTCTACTTAGTACGCATCTGTTACACGTGGTTCTGCATGAATGTAAATATTGGTATGTGTGTCTGCGGGTCCGGTGCATCTCGATGTGTTTGTCTTACCATGGGATGAGGGGGGGGTTTTTTTGCCTTGGGGGGGGGGCATATGTTGACTGTCAACGGTATGTGGATTTGCTGTAGTCTCTCCGATCAAATACATGCCAGTTGTTTTGGTCAGTATTTTATTTTAGTGAGACTCTATATTCTATTAAATGCATGAAATCAGCGTCAGTGAATGTACAGGGATGGTGTAGAATGCCAGAATGAGTGCTTCCACGAGAACTGTTGCAATGTTTGCTGAGAATATAGTCTATAATGTGATTAGGCATGTTTATTGTCTGACAGATTGGTGCAGCTCCACATACTAGTGTGTTCAGCGTGAAGTGTTTGCAGAGTGTAATCTGCATGCATGATAGTGAATCTTATCCGTAGGGATAGTATGATTGAGGTGAATTTCATAACTCTGATGTCTCCTCATTGCGGATAAATCTTTCGCCTTTTACTAAAGATTTCCGTGGGGAGGCATAATACAGAGTATTATCTCTTTTGGCCAGCTCTGTCTCACGACAGAGTATCATCAAACAATACAGTTGCAAGCATTCAATATGCAGATGACAAACCTACATAGGTTACTCTTCAAATCACTCTCAATCCATCATACTAATTACATCTTCCTTTAGTTCACATTCATCAGTAGTAATAAACAACACCCAGTCAATCGACTAAAATATCTCCTGTATACTTCTACACTCCTCTCAACCCACCAAACTCACATATACACTATACTATGAAAACACAACACACATCATATCCTCGTCAACATCGATTCATTGTACCACGGACTGCATTAACTCTACACTTCATCAATTCTTTCTTGTCAATGGCTGTCTTTGTCTATCTACCTGCCTCCCATAACTGCACAATCACTATTAAATAATCACCAAGTTAATCAATGTGTGTATACATTGTTTGTGCTTATTTCAAGTAGATTGATGTGTAATATATCAAGCATGCAAGTAACATATGGAAACTGGTTTCACCGTGATGTCTAGTCTAACTGAGTACGCCTCTGTAACGTGGTTCTGCATGAATTGTACATATTGGTATGTGTGTATCTCCCCTTGGTCCGGAGCATCTCGATTGTGTTTGTCTACCAATGTGGATAGGTGCCTGGAATATGTGACTGTCAATCGGTATGTGGATTTGCTGTAGTCTCTCCGATCAAATACATGCCAGTGTTTTTGTCAGTATTTTATTTTAGTGAGAATTCTCTATCCTACTAAATGCATGAAATCAGCGTCAGTGAATGTACAGGGATGGTGTAGAATGCCAGAATGAGTGCTTCCACAGAGAACTGTTGCAATGTTTGCTGAGAATATAGTTCTATATGGATTAGGCATGTTTATGTCTGACAGATTGGTGCAGCTCCACATATAGTGTGTTCAGCGTGAAGTTGTTTGCAGAGTGTAATCTGCATGCATGATAGTGTAATCTTATCCGTAGGGATAGTATGATTGAGGTGGAATTTCATACTCGATGTTCCTCATTTGCGGATAAATCTTTCGCCTTTTACTAAAGATTTCCGTGGGAAGGCATAATACGTGAGGTCTTATCTCATTTTTTCCAGCTCTGTCTCACGACAGAGTATCATCAAACAATACAGTTGCAAGCATTCAATATGCATAGTGACCAACCTACATATGTCTACTCTCAACACCTCTCAATCAATTCATTACTAATTACATCTTCCTTTAGTTCACATTCATCAGTAAGTAATAAACAACACCAGTCAACGACTAAAATATCATCCTGTTATACTTCTCTCCTCCTCTAAACCACACAAACTCCATATACACCATACTATGAAAAAACACCAACACACATCCTATCCTCGTCAACATCGATTCAGACCACGACCTGCATACTTACCTTCATCAATTCTTTCTGTCAATGTCTTGTCTTGTCTATCTACCTGCATCCCTAACTGCACAATCACTATAAATAATCACCAAGTTAATCAATGTGTGTATACATTGTTTGTGCTTATTTCAAGTAGATTGATGTGTAATATATCAAGCATGCAAGTAACATATGGAAACTGGTTTCACCGTGATGTCTAGTCTAACTGAGTACGCCTCTGTACACGTGGTTCTTGCATGAAAATTGTACATATTGGTATGTGTGTATCTGCGTCCGGAGGCCTCTCGATTGTGTTTGTCTACCAATGTGGATAGGTGCCTGGAATATGTGACTGTCAATCGGTATGTGGATTTGCTGTAGTCTCTCCGACCCCAATCAAATACATGCCAGTTGTTTTTGTCAGTATTTTATTTTAGTGAGAATCTCTAGTCTCCTTAAATGCATGACAGCGCGTCAGTGAATGTACAGGGATGGTGTAGAATGCCAGAATGAGTGCTTCCACAGAGAACTGTTGCAATGTTTGTGAGATAGGTTAATGTGATTAGGCATGTTTATGTCTGACAGATTGGTGCAGCTCCACATATAGTGTGTTCAGCGTGAAGTTGTTTGCAGAGTGTAATCTGCATGCATGATAGTGTAATCTTATCCGTGGGATAGTATGATTGAGGTGGAATTTTAATAACTCTTATGTCTCCTCATTTGCGGATAAATCTTTCGCCTTTTACTAAAGATTT
>JALJAT010000448.1:0-15346 GCA_034768735.1 Schistosoma mekongi | reverse complement strand
AAACAGAACCAACCGGGTGCGGCTTATGCTGTGCCTACATCTGTGATGGACTCTGGATACCTTACTCGATCGCAGCGGCCAATTGTGTGTCGGCGACGATCTTTCACTGTCTGCCCGATCATTTGTGGGTAGGTGATTTGCCTACCATGATGATAGGGTAACGGGGAATCAGGGTTCGATGCCGGAGAGGGAGCTGAGAAATGGCTACCACATCACAAGGACGGCAGCAGGCGCGAAAAATTAACCAATCCGGCACGGGGAGGTAGTAAGACGAAAACTACGGATACGCGGATCTCAAATTGAGGATCCGTAATTTCGAATGAGCAATTTAAATCCTGTACGAGGACCAATTGGAGGGCAAGGTCTGGTGCCAGCAGCCGCGGTAACTCCAGCATCCAAAAGCGTATATAAATTTGCGCAGGTTAAAACGCTCGTAGTGGTCTGGGTAAGTCGATCGCATGCTGTTTGCTTGTTTTCACGGTCTTGGGTACGATCAGGCAGTGCAGTCAGCTCGGCGTGTGGTTGGGCAACTTTCAGCCGGTCTGTGTTTTGTTAAAAAAGGGGTGATAGGTAATGCGTATTGTACTTATTGAACGTGGGAATGCTTTCGGATGCCTTTAAAAACGGGTGCCGGAGGCTGGACGGCCTCTTACTTGAACAAATTGAGTGCGCAAAGCAGGCCTATGGCCTGAAAATTCTTGCATGGAATAATGAAATAGACTTCGGTTTCTATTTTGTTGGTTTTCGGATCCGAGTAATGGTTAAGCGGGACAGACGGCGGGCAGTTGTATGGCGGTTGTTAGAGGTGAATTCTGATTGGAGTTACTGCACCTCACGCATGTTGATCACGGTTGAAATCTAAAATCTCTGGATCATGTCTTCACACTAGCACACAGAATTACCTCAAGGTACTAGTCACTAGTGACTGCATTTGTTTTTTAGATTACAATTAGGGGAGTTTGGTAGAGATAGTTAATGTTTAATTCTATTTGGATATCACTAATTGATCTGAATCATACAACCCTTGATCACCTGGAAGCACGTGGACACTGGTTTCGTCCTAGTTAGCTACTCCTCAGCAGTGCGCCATCCACGCTCCCGTCGGATGATCTGAACCCCGGAACTTCTGGCTCCTCGCGACGCTTTACCATTGGACCACTGAGTACGCTGCCCCCAACGGTTGATATTTCCAATTCAGCCAATTATGTGCATTGTTCTACTCCTCTATGCCATTGGTAGAGTTACTACTCACACATTTGACCACGGTTGAAATCTACTGTTCTGTTGTTCACCTGAATCCAGGAAGTACCTCAGGATTAGAATCACTAAGTGAGCTCATGTTAATTAGAATTATGGCGTTTTGTAGAGATAGTTAAGTGTTTAATGTCAATTTGGATCTCAGAATTGATCTTGAATCAGACAACACCATGATCACCTGGAACCCGGGCAGCTGTTTCGGTCCTAGTTTCTACTCCTCACAGTGCGCATCCACGCTCCCGGCGATGATCGAACCCCGGACTTTGGCTCCTTGGCGAACGCTTTACCATTGGAGACCACTGGTCCGTCTCCCAACGGTTGATAATTTCCAATTCCGACCAATTCATTATGCCATTGCGTCGACCCTCTATGCATTGGTGAGTTCACTACCTCAACATTTGACACGGTTGAAATCTACTGTTCATGTGTTCACACTGAATTCCAGGAATCCCCTCAAGGAGTTAGTCACTAGTGAGCTCATGTTAATTACAATTAGGGGAGTTTGTAGAGATAGTTAAGTGTTTAATTCAATTTTGATATCACGAATTGATCTGAATCAGACAACCATTGATCACCTGGAAGCACGGGACAGCTGTTTCGTCCTAGTATGCTACTCCTCAGCAGTGCGCATCCACGCTCCCGGCGATGATCGAACCCCGGAACTTCTGGCTCCTTGGCGAACGCTTTACCATTGGACCACTGAGTCGTCTCCCAACGGTTGATATTTCCAATTCAGCCAATTCATGATGCATTGCGCGACCTCCTCTATGCCATTGGTGAGTTACTACCTCACACATTTGACACGGTTGAAATCTACTGTTCATGTGTTCACACTAGAATTCCAGGAAGTACCTCAAGGAGTTAGTCACTAGTGAGCTCATGTTAATTACAATTAGGGGAGTTTGTAGAGATAGTTAAGTGTTTAATTCAATTTTGATATCACGAATTGATCTGAATCAGACAACCATTGATCACCTGGAAGCACTGGACAGCTGTTTCGTCCTAGTATGCTACTCCTCAGCAGTGCGCATCCACGACCCCGTCGGCGATCGAACGCAGGACCTTCTTGCTCCGCGGCGAACGATTTACCATTGGACCACTGAGTCGTCACCCAACGGTTGATATTTCCATTTCAGCCAATTCATGATGCATTGCGCGACCTCCTCTATGCCATTGGTGAGTTACTGCCTCACACATTTGACACGGTTGAAATCTACTGATCATGTGTTCACACTAGAACTCCAGGAATTACCTCAAGGAGCTAGTCACTAGTGAGCTCATGTTAATTACAATTAGGGGAGTTTGTAGAGATAGTTAAGTGTTTAATTCAATTTTGATATCACGAATTGATCTGAATAGACAACCATTGATCACCTGGAAGCACGGGACAGCTGTTTCGTCCTAGTATGCTACTCCTCAGCAGTGCGCATCCACGCTCCCGGCGATGATCGAACCCCGGAACTTCTGGCTCCACGGCGAACGATTTACCATTGGAACCACTGAGTCGGCTCCCAACGGTTGATATTTCCAATTCAGCCAATTCATGATGCATTGCGCGACCTCCTCTATGCCATTGGTGAGTTACTACCTCACACATTTGACACGGTTGAAATCTACTGTTCATGTGTTCACACTAGAATTCCAGGAAGTACCTCAAGGAGTTAGTCACTAGTGAGCTCATGTTAATTACAATTAGGGAGTTTGTAGAGATAGTTAAGTGTTTAATTCAATTTTGATATCACGAATTGATCTGAATCAGACAACCATTGATCACCTGGAAGCACTGGACAGCTGTTTCGTCCTAGTATGCTACTCCTCAGCAGTGCGCATCCATGACCTCTTCGGCGATCGAACCCAGGACCTTCCTGCTCCGCGGCGAACGCTTTACCATTGGACCACTGAGTCGGCTCCCAACGGTTGATATTTCCAATTCAGCCAAATCATGACGCATTGCGCGACCTCCTCTATGCCATTGGTGAATTACTGCCTCACACATTTGACACGGTTGAAATCTACTGGTCATGTCTTCACACTAGAACTCCAGGAATTACCTCAAGGAGTTAGTCACTAGTGAGCTCATGTTAATTACAATTAGTGGAGTTTGTAGATATATTTAAGAGTTTAATTCAATTTGATATCACGAATTGATCTGAATCAGACAACCATTGATCACCTGGAAGCACTGGACAGCTGTTTCGTCCTAGTATGCTACTCCTCAGCAGTGCGCATCCACGGCAACTTCGGGGATCGAACCCAGGAACTTCTGGCTCCGCGGCGAACGCTTTAACATTGGACCACTGAGTCGGCTCACAACGGTTGATATTTCCAATTCAGCCAATTCATGATGCATTGCGCGACCTCCTCTATGCCATTGGTGAGTTACTGCCTCACACATTTGACACGGTTGAAATCTTCTGGTGATGTCTTCACATTAGAACTCCAGGAATTACCTCAAGGAGTTAGTCACTAGTGAGCTCATGTTAATTACAATTAGGGGAGTTTGTAGAGATAGTTAAGTGTTTAATTCAATTTTGATATCACGAATTGATCTGAATCAGACAACCATTGATCACCTGGAAGCACTGGACAGCTGTTTCGTCCTAGTATGCTACTCCTCAGCAGTGCGCATCCACGCTCCCGGCGATGATCGAACCCCGGAACTTATTGCTCCGCGGCGAACGATTTACCATTGGACCACCGAGTCGTCTCCCAACGGTTGATATTTCCAATTCAGCCAATTCATGATGCATTGCGCGACCTCCTCTATGCCATTGGTGAGTTACTGCCTCACACATTTGACACGGTTGAAATCTACTGGACATGTCTTCACACTGGAACTCCAGGAATTACCTCAAGGAGTTAGTCACTAGTGAGCTCATGTTAATTACAATTAGGGGAGTTTGTAGAGATAGTTAAGAGTTTAATTCAATTTTGATATCACGAATTGATCTGAATCAGACAACCATTGATCACCTGGAAGCACTGGACAGCTGTTTCGTCCTAGTATGCTACTCCTCAGCAGTGCGCATCCACGGCAACTTCGGGGATCGAACCCAGAAACTTCTGGCTCCGCGGCGAACGCTTTACCATTGGACCACTGAGTCGTCTCCCAACGGTTGATATTTCCAATTCAGCCAATTCATGATGCATTGCGCGACCTCCTCTATGCCATTGGTGAGTTACTGCCTCACACATTTGACACGGTTGAAATCTACTGATCATGTGTTCACACTAGAACTCCAGGAATTACCTCAAGGAGCTAGTCACTAGTGAGCTCATGTTAATTACAATTAGGGGAGTTTGTAGAGATAGTTAAGTGTTTAATTCAATTTTGATATCACGAATTGATCTGAATTAGACAACCATTGATCACCTGGAAGCACGGGACAGCTGTTTCGTCCTAGTATGCTACTCCTCAGCAGTGCGCATCCACGCTCCCGGCGATGATCGAACCCCGGAACTTCTGGCTCCACGGCGAACGATTTACCATTGGACCACTGAGTCGGCTCCCAACGGTTGATATTTCCAATTCAGCCAATTCATGATGCATTGCGCGACCTCCTCTATGCCATTGGTGAGTTACTACCTCACACATTTGACACGGTTGAAATCTACTGTTCATGTGTTCACACTAGAATTCCAGGAAGTACCTCAAGGAGTTAGTCACTAGTGAGCTCATGTTAATTACAATTAGGGGAGTTTGTAGAGATAGTTAAGTGTTTAATTCAATTTTGATATCACGAATTGATCTGAATCAGACAACCATTGATCACCTGGAAGCACTGGACAGCTGTTTCGTCCTAGTATGCTACTCCTCAGCAGTGCGCATCCATGACATCTTCGGCGATCGAACCCAGGACCTTCCTGCTCCGCGGCGAACGCTTTACCATTGGACCACTGAGTCGGCTCCCAACGGTTGATATTTCCAATTCAGCCAAATCATGACGCATTGCGCGACCTCCTCTATGCCATTGGTGAATTACTGCCTCACACATTTGACACGGTTGAAATCTACTGGTCATGTCTTCACACTAGAACTCCAGGAATTACCTCAAGGAGTTAGTCACTAGTGAGCTCATGTTAATTACAATTAGTGGAGTTTGTAGATATATTTAAGAGTTTAATTCAATTTTGATATCACGAATTGATCTGAATCAGACAAGCATTGATCACCTGGAAGCACTGGACAGCTGTTTCGTCCTAGTATGCTACTCCTCAGCAGTGCGCATCCACGGCAACTTCGGGGATCGAACCCAGGAACTTCTGGCTCCGCGGCGAACGCTTTAACATTGGACCACTGAGTCGGCTCACAACGGTTGATATTTCCAATTCAGCCAATTCATGATGCATTGCGCGACCTCCTCTATGCCATTGGTGAGTTACTGCCTCACACATTTGACACGGTTGAAATCTTCTGGTGATGTCTTCACATTAGAACTCCAGGAATTACCTCAAGGAGTTAGTCACTAGTGAGCTCATGTTAATTACAATTAGGGGAGTTTGTAGAGATAGTTAAGTGTTTAATTCAATTTTGATATCACGAATTGATCTGAATCAGACAACCATTGATCACCTGGAAGCACTGGACAGCTGTTTCGTCCTAGTATGCTACTCCTCAGCAGTGCGCATCCACGCTCCCGGCGATGATCGAACCCCGGAACTTATTGCTCCGCGGCGAACGATTTACCATTGGACCACCGAGTCGTCTCCCAACGGTTGATATTTCCAATTCAGCCAATTCATGATGCATTGCGCGACCTCCTCTATGCCATTGGTGAGTTACTGCCTCACACATTTGACACGGTTGAAATCTACTGGACATGTCTTCACACTGGAACTCCAGGAATTACCTCAAGGAGTTAGTCACTAGTGAGCTCATGTTAATTACAATTAGGGGAGTTTGTAGAGATAGTTAAGAGTTTAATTCAATTTTGATATCACGAATTGATCTGAATCAGACAACCATTGATCACCTGGAAGCACTGGACAGCTGTTTCGTCCTAGTATGCTACTCCTCAGCAGTGCGCATCCACGGCAACTTCGGGGATCGAACCCAGAAACTTCTGGCTCCGCGGCGAACGCTTTACCATTGGACCACTGAGTCGTCTCCCAACGGTTGATATTTCCAATTCAGCCAATTCATGATGCATTGCGCGACCTCCTCTATGCCATTGGTGAGTTACTGCCTCACACATTTGACACGGTTGAAATCTTCTGGTGATGTCTTCACATTAGAACTCCAGGAATTACCTCAAGGAGTTAGTCACTAGTGAGCTCATGTTAATTACAATTAGGGGAGTTTGTAGAGATAGTTAAGTGTTTAATTCAATTTTGATATCACGAATTGATCTGAATCAGACAAGCATTGATCACCTGGAAGCACTGGACAGCTGTTTCGTCCTAGTATGCTACTCCTCAGCAGTGCGCATCCACGACCCCGTCGGCGATCGAACGCAGGACCTTCTTGCTCCGCGGCGAACGATTTACCATTGGACCACTGAGTCGTCACCCAACGGTTGATATTTCCATTTCAGCCAATTCATGATGCATTGCGCGACCTCCTCTATGCCATTGGTGAGTTACTGCCTCACACATTTGACACGGTTGAAATCTACTGATCATGTGTTCACACTAGAACTCCAGGAATTACCTCAAGGTGCTAGTCACTAGTGAGCTCATGTTAATTACAATTAGGGGAGTTTGTAGAGATAGTTAAGTGTTTAATTCAATTTTGATATCACGAATTGATCTGAATTAGACAACCATTGATCACCTGGAAGCACTGGACAGCTGTTTCGTCCTAGTATGCTACTCCTCAGCAGTGCGCATCCACGCTCCCGGCGATGATCGAACCCCGGATCTTCTGGCTCCTCGGCGAACGATTTACCATTGGACCACTGAGTCGTCTCCAAAAGGTTGATATTTCCAATTCAGCCATTTCATGATGCATTGCGCGACCTCCTCTATGCCATTGGTAAGTTACTGCCTCATACCCGACAAGGTTGAAATCTACTGGTCATGTCTTCACATTAGAACTCCAGGAATTACCTCAAGGAGTTAGTCACTAGTGAGCTCATGTTAATTACAATTAGGGGAGTTTGTAGAGATAGTTAAGTGTTTAATTCAATTTTGATATCACGAATTGATCTGAATCAGACAACCATTAATCACCTGGAAGCACTGGACAGCTGTTTCGTCCTAGTATGCTACTCCTCATCAGTGCGCATCCACGACCCCCTCGGCGATCGAACGCAGGTTCTTCTTGCTCCGCGGCGAACGCTTTACCATTGGACCACTGAGTCGTCTCCCAACGGTTGATATTTCCAATTCAGCCAATTCATGATGCATTGCGCGACCTCCTCTATGCCATTGGTGAGTTACTGCCTCACACATTTGACACGGTTGAAATCTACTGTTCATGTGTTCACACTAGTACTACAGGAATTACCTCAATGAGCCAGTCACTAGTGAGCTCATGTTAATTACAATTAGGGGAGTTTGTAGAGATAGTTAAGTGTTTAATTCAATTTTGATATCACGAATTGATCTGAATCAGACAACCATTAATCACCTGGAAGCACTGGACAGCTGTTTCGTCCTAGTATGCTACTCCTCAGCAGTGCGCATCCACGACCCCCTCGGCGATCGAACGCAGGTTCTTCTTGCTCCGCGGCGAACGCTTTACCATTGGACCACTGAGTCGTCTCCAAAAGGTTGATATTTCCAATTCAGCCATTTCATGATGCATTGCGCGACCTCCTCTATGCCATTGGTAAGTTACTGCCTCATACCCGACACGGTTTAAAATCTACTGGTGATGTCTTCACATTAGAACTCCAGGAATTACCTCAAGGAGTTAGTCACTAGTGAGCTCATGTTAATTACAATTAGGGGAGTTTGTAGAGATAGTTAAGTGTTTAATTCAATTTTGATATCACGAATTGATCTGAATCAGACAAGCATTGATCACCTGGAAGCACTGGACAGCTGTTTCGTCCTAGTATGCTACTCCTCAGCATTGCGCATCCACGAACTCGTCGGCGATCGAACGCAGGACCTTCTTGCTCCGCGGCGAACGATTTCCAATTGGACCACAGAGTCGTCTCCCAATGGTTGAAATTTCCAATACAGCCATTTCATGATGCATTGCGCGACCTCCTCTATGCCATTGGTAAGTTACTGCCTCATACCCGACACGGTTGAAATCTACTGAACATGTCTTCAAAATATACCAACAAGAAATACCTCAAGGAGCTAGTCACTAGTGAGCTCATGTTAATTACAATTAGGGGAGTTTGTAGAGATAGTTAAGTGTTTAATTCAATTTTGATATCACGAATTGATCTGAATCAGACAACCATTGATCACCTGGAAGCACTGGACAGCTGTTTCGTCCTAGTATGCTACTCCTCAGCAGTGCGCATCCACGACCCTTTCGGCGATCGAAAGCTGGAACTTCTGGCTCCGCGGCAAACGCTTTAACATTGGACCACTGAGTCGGCTCCCAACGGTTGATATTTACAATTCAGCCATTTCATGATGCATTGCGCGACCTCCTCTATGCCATTGGTGAGTTACTACCTCACACATTTGACACGGTTGAAATCTACTGGTCATGTCTTCACACTAGAACTCCAGGAATTACCTCAAGGAGTTAGTCACTAGTGAGCTCATGTTAATTACAATTAGGGGAGTTTGTAGATATAGTTAAGTGTTTAATTCAATTTTGATATCACGAATTGATCTGAATCAGACAAGCATTGATCACCTGGAAGCACTGGACAGCTGTTTCGTCCTAGTATGCTACTCCTCAGCAGTGCGCATCCACGACCCCGTCGGCGATCGAACGCAGGACCTTCTTGCTCCGCGTCGAACGATTTAACATTGGACCACTGAGTAGTCTCACAACGGTTGATATTTCCAACAAAGCCAATTAATGATGCATTGCGCGACCTCCTCTATGCCATTGGTGAGTTACTGCCTCACACATTTGACACTGTTGAAATCTACTGATCATGTCTCCACAATATACCAACAAGAAATACCTCAAGGAGCTAGTCACTAGTGAGCTCATGTTAATTACAATTAGGGGAGTTTGTAGAGATAGTTAAGTGTTTAATTCAATTTTGATATCACGAATTGATCTGAATCAGACAACCATTGATCACCTGGAAGCACTGGACAGCTGTTTCGTCCTAGTATGCTACTCCTCAGCAGTGCGCATCCACGACCCCATCGGCGATCGAACGAAGGATCTTCTTGCTCCGCGGCGAACGCTTTAACATTGGATCTCTGATTCAGCTCGCAAATATTGATATTTCCAATACAGCCATTTCATGATGCATTGCGCGACCTCCTCTATGCCATTGGTGAGTTACTGCCTCACACATTTGACACGGTTGAAATCTACTGATCATGTCTTCAAAATATAACTCTAAGAAATACCTCAAGGAGCTAGTCACTAGTGAGCTCATGTTAATTACAATTAGGGGAGTTTGTAGAGATAGTTAAGTGATTAATTCAATTTTGATATCACGAATTGATCTGAATCAGACAACCATTGATCACCTGGAAGCACTGGACAGCTGTTTCGTCCTAGTATGCTACTCCTCAGCAGTGCGCATCCACGACCACTCCGGCGATCGTACGCAGGACGTTCTGGCTCCGTGGCGAACGCTTTAACATTGGACCACTGAGTCGTCTCCCAACGGTTGATATTTCCAATTCAGCCAATTCATGATGCATTGCGCGACCTCCTCTATGCCATTGGTGAGTTACTGCCTCACACATTTGACACGGTTGAAATCTACTGGTCACGCATTCACACTAGGACTCCAGGAATTACCTCAAGGAGCTAGTCACTAGTGAGCTCTTGTTAATTACAATTAGGGGAGTTTGTAGAGATAGTTAAGTGTTTAATTCAATTTTGATATCACGAATTGATCTGAATCAGACAACCATTGATCACCTGGAAGCACTGGACAGCTGTTTCGTCCTAGTATGCTACTCCTCAGCAGTGCGCATCCACGACAACTCCGGCGATCGTACGCAGGACGTTCTGGCTCCGCGGCAAACGCTTTAACATTGGACCACTGAGTCGTCTCCAAACGGTTGATATTTCCAATTCAGCCAATTCATGATGCATTGCGCGACCCCCTCCATGCCATTGGTGATTTACTGCCTCACACATTTGACACGGTTGAAATCTACTGGTCACGTATTCACACTAGGACTCCAGGAATTACCTCAAGGATCTAGTCACTAGTGAGCTCTTGTTAATTACAATTAGGGGAGTTTGTAGAGATAGTTAAGTGTTTAATTCAATTTTGATATCACGAATTGATCTGAATCAGACAACCATTGATCACCTGGAAGCACTGGACAGCTGTTTCGTCCTAGTATGCTACTTCTCAGCAGTGCGCATCCACGACCACTCCGGCGATCGTACGCAGGACGTTCTGGCTCCGCGGCGAACGATTTACCATTGGACCACTGAGTCGTCTCCCAACGGTTGATATTTCCAATTCAGCCAATTCATGACGCATTGCGCGACCCCCTCCATGCCATTGGTGATTTACTGCCTCACACATTTGACACGGTTGAAATCTACTGGTCACGTATTCACACTAGGACTCCAGGAATTACCTCAATGAGCTAGTCACTAGTGAGCTCTTGTTAATTACAATTAGGGGAGTTTGTAGAGATAGTTAAGTGATTAATTCAATTTTGATATCACGAATTGATCTGAATCAGACAACCATTGATCACCTGGAAGCACTGGACAGCTGTTTCGTCCTAGTATGCTACTCCTCAGCAGTGCGCATCCACGACCACTCCGGCGATCGTACGCAGGACGTTCTGGCTCCGTGGCGAACGCTTTACCATTGGACCACTGAGTCGTCTCCCAACGGTTGATATTTCCAATTCAGCCAATTCGTGATGCATTGCGCGACCTCCTCTATGCCATTGGTGAGTTACTACCTCACACATTTGACACGGTTGAAATCTACTGGTTATGTCTTCACACTAGAACTCCAGGAATTACCTCAATGAGTTAGTCACTAGTGAGCTCATGTTAATTACAATTAGGGGAGTTTGTAGAGATAGTTAAGTGTTTAATTCAATTTTGATATCACGAATTGATCTGAATCAGACAACCATTGATCACCTGGAAGCACTGGACAGCTGTTTCGTCCTAGTATGCTACTCCTCAGCAGTGCGCATCCACGACCCCGTCGGCGATCGAACCCAGGAACTTCTGGCTCCGCGGCGAACGCTTTACCATTTTACAACTGAGTCGGCTCCCTACGGTTGATATTTCCAATTCAGCCATTTCATGATGCATTGCGCGACCTCCTCTATGCCATTGGTGAGTTACTACCTCACACATTTGACACGGTTGAAATCTACTGGTTATGTCTTCACACTAGAACTCCAGGAATTACCTCAATGAGTTAGTCACTAGTGAGCTCATGTTAATTACAATTAGGGGAGTTTGTAGAGATAGTTAAGTGTTTAATTCAATTTTGATATCACGAATTGATCTGAATCAGACAACCATTGATCACCTGGAAGCACTGGACAGCTGTTTCGTCCTAGTATGCTACTCCTCAGCAGTGCGCATCCACGACCCCGTCGGCGATCGAACCCAGGAACTTCTGGCTCCGCGGCGAACGCTTTAACATTGGACCACTGAGTCGGCTCCCAACGGTTGATATTTACAATTCAGCCAATTCATGATGCATTGCGCGACCTCCTCTATGCCATTGGTGAGTTACTGCCTCACACATTTGACACGGTTGAAATCTACTGGTCATGTCATCACAATATACCTCCATGAAATACCTCAAGTAGCTAGTCACTAGTGAGCTCATGTTAATTACAATTAGGGGAGTTTGTAGAGATAGTTAAGTGTTTAATTCAATTTTGATATCACGAATTGATCTGAATCAGACAACCATTGATCACCTGGAAGCACTGGACAGCTGTTTCGTCCTAGTATGCTACTCCTCATCAGTGCGCATCCACGACCACTCCGGCGATCGTACGCAGGACGTTCTGGCTCCGTGGCGAACGCTTTAACATTGGACCACTGAGTCGTCTCCCAACGGTTGATATTTCCAATTCAGCCAATTCATGATGCATTGCGCGACCTCCTCTATGCCATTGGTGAGTTACTGCCTCACACATTTGACACGGTTGAAATCTACTGATCATGTCTTCACACTAGAACTCCAGGAATTACCTCAAGGAGTTAGTCACTAGTGAGCTCATGTTAATTACAATTAGGGGAGTTTGTAGAGATAGTTAAGTGTTTAATTCAATTTTGATATCACGAATTGATCTGAATCAGACAACCATTGATCACCTGGAAGCACTGGACAGCTGTTTCGTCCTAGTATGCTACTCCTCAGCAGTGCGCATCCACGACCCCGTCGGCGATCGTACGCAGGACCTTCTTGCTCCGCGGCGAACGCTTTACCATTGGACCACTGAGTCGTCTCCCAACGGTTGATATTTCCAATTCAGCCATTTCATGATGCATTGCGCGACCTCCTCTATGCCATTGGTGAGTTACTGCCTCACACATTTGACACTGTTGAAATCTACTGATCATGTCTCCACAATATACCAACAAGAAATACCTCAAGGAGCTAGTCACTAGTGAGCTCATGTTAATTACAATTAGGGGAGTTTGTAGAGATAGTTAAGTGTTTAATTCAATTTTGATATCACGAATTGATCTGAATCAGACAACCATTGATCACCTGGAAGCACTGGACAGCTGTTTCGTCCTAGTATGTGACTCGTAGTCAGTGCGCACCTGCGACCTCGTCGGGGGTCAAACTCTGGACCTTCTGGCTATGTGGCGATCGTTTTACCATTTTACCACTGAGTCGGCTCCCTACGCATGATATTTACAATTCAGCCAATTCATGATGCATTGCGCGACCTCCTCTATGCCATTGGTAAGTAAATGCCTCACAAATTTGACACAGTTGAAATCTACTGGTCATGACTTCACACTAGAACTCCAGGAATTACCTTAAAGAGCTAGTCTCTAGTGAGCTCATGTTAATTACAATTAGGGGAGTTTGTAGAGATAGTTAAGTGTTTAATTCAATTTTGATATCACGAATTGATCTGAATCAGACAACCATTGATCACCTGGAAGCACTGGACAGCTGTTTCGTCCTAGTATGTGACTCGTAGTCAGTGCGCACCTGCGACCTCGTCGGGGGTCATACTCTGGACCTTCTGGCTCTGTGGCGATCGTTTTACCATTTTACCACTGAGTCGGCTCCCAACGGTTGATATTTCCAATTCAGCCAATTCATGATGCATTGCGCGACCTCCTCTATGCCATTGGTGAGTTAATACCTCACACATTTGACACGGTTGAAATCTACTGATCATGTCTTCACACTAGAACTCCAGGAATTACCTCATGGAGCAAGACACTAATGAGCTCATTTTAATTACAATTAGGGGAGTTTGTAGAGATAGTTAAGTGTTTAATTCAATTTTGATATCACGAATTGATCTGAATCAGACAAGCATTGATCACCTGGAAGCACTGGACAGCTGTTTCGTCCTAGTATGCTACTCCTCAGCAGTGCGCATCCACGACCCCGTCATGGATCGAACCCTGGACCTTCAGGCTTCGCGGCTAACGCGTTACCATTTTACCACTGAGTCGTCTCCCAACGGTTGATATTTCCAATTCAGCCAATTCGTGATTAATTACGCGACCTCCTCAATGCCATTGTTCAAAAATGAACACTACATTCGTCCTCACCACTGAATCGGCTCCAAATGTTGTTATTTTTAAATTCAGCCCATGCATGATACATTACGCGACCTCCTCAATGCCATTGTACAACGATGAACACAACCTTCTACCACATGTAAAGTTGATGACGAGATGTTGTGGGAGTGAGTTGATTCGCGGTGATGAGATGTGTAGGACGAAAGAAGGTAGAATGTTGTACACCACCATCTTACCCATGTTGTGGTGATGGCGAGATGTTGTGGGTGTAAGTTGATTGGCGGTGATGAGTTGTGTAGGACGAAACAAGGTAGAATGTTGTGCACCATTTTCTTCCCTATGTAGAGGTGATGGCGAGATGGTGTGTGTGTAAGTAGGTTGGCGGTGATGAGTGTGTAATTATAGGTTAGACTCAAACAACCTAAAATGACATAGGCGATAGCAATGCGGGTCAAGAGGCCAGAACTGTGAATACAGAAGTAGTACGTTCAACTCCTTCTCCTGCCATGGCCGACGTAAGATCCATGAAACCGATCTCCACCTAAATCATACGACGATTTAATTTGATTAATGCATATTTCTCTTCCTCTCTTTTATGTGCATTTCTATAATTCAAGTCTACCATATCCAAATACCACTCTTGTTCAAAAATACATATAATAATAAGAATATTTATTATAATAATAATAATATTATTATTATTATTATTATTCTTGTTACTATAATTATTGTTAATGTTATTGTTATTATTATTTATTATTATTGCAAATAATAATCAAGGTACACAGAATGAATTGAATATCACTCAACCTCTTCTACTTTTATTCACTTTACAACATTTTAAGACGACTAAATGAAAATGAATACAATGCTTTCTATTATTGTTATTGTTACTATTCGACGAATCTGACTATCACTCACTACATTTTGCGATCTCTTACCTATTCGATTACATTCTAAATGGGATTCAACTTTGCTACAAACACTTGATCTAATTGTATTTTGCTACCACGCCATCCCCTATGTCACCCATATACAGAGATACCTGTATATATTTGATAATATGTTGTTTTATTGAATGCTTACATTGTATTTAATAAATAACTGGAAGACAAAATTTTATCCAATTAGCCCTGATATCTCAATGATGTTAGATCGGCTTCAGAACTGGATATTTTGGTTACTACTAATTTTAAACTTATAACTGTATAACCATGATGCGCTGGGAAATTGACAAGATGGGGGAGTGGGATAGTTTTGCAAATAATGTATTCATACAACTATCATTGCTTGAAATCAGTGAATTTAATTCAATCTATT
>JALJAT010000447.1:0-15394 GCA_034768735.1 Schistosoma mekongi | reverse complement strand
GCAGGCGGATATTTGCATTTTTTTATAGCCTACAAAGAAGTTGAAGGCTTTATGCAATGTGAACGCTCATACACAGGCTACACGTATACAGCTTCAGTCAATATAGACGGTCTATCTTGTATACAATAAATCTCCACATTCAAATATGGCCAATCTGTGCCGAAAATAAGCGAGCCACTCATGGACAGACGTCTTTGTCGTAGGAGTGTACGGCGGCCACCAAAAGTCAATGTCGAACAAGTCTTAGAGATATTGTGATGAATGACAAGCCTCCTAACACGGCGTGTTTGCGATGAACGAAGAAGGTGAATGCTCATGGCCGCCAGTGATATGTGAAAACGGCAAGATCAACAGTTGAAGATGATCTCTGGTGAATACTTCTAGAAAGGATGTGATAAGTGTTTTGCTCAGTGTACACGCCGATGAACACAGATTGTGTTTCCAGTTGCCAAATATGATAATAGGAACGGAACAATATCTTTCCGAATGCACCATGACAGTTTTCACCACATCGGCCCCGTCTCCATTCGAGAGGCCTACGATTTGATATGGTAAAAGGCTTTCCAGTAGACTATATGCACCTAGTGTCTAGTTGTAGTTTAAGAAATTGTGTCAACTTGGAAAGAACTGTCAACGGAGGCGGAGAGATACGGAATGCACCCCAGTGATTATTAAATCAGTGCTGATTAATGTCACTGCAAAGTTGGAGTTACATACCGACAGACTTCCAGAGAAAAGCAGACCGAGTCTGAGCATAGTCACTGAAGCCACATATTTCTTATACATCTCCGAGATGATGGCCGTTCCTGCAAGCGGCGGATCCGGACCTGCAGATTATTTACCAAAGGCAGTTACATGGAAATATAATAAGCCATCCATGAAGTGGATAAAAGATCATCCTTAACAACGCGTCGTATTTGTACCAAATGGAGCAACCTAAAACTATAATGGTGACACGTTATTCATATAAACGAGTCTAACACAACCACTGTGAATCGTACCGCAGTGAAGTCCCATAATAGTGTGAAGCGGTGCATCGCGAACTTGGTCAATAGCAGGAGAAAGATAGGACAGAATACGCCTTTCGTCAGCGGGGTTTGTGGCCATCTATACATGAAGATGTAATGACTTTTGCAATATTGTAACACGTGTTGCCGTGTAAATCGCCTAAGCAGATACCCGGCACCGTTGAGTCCGATCGTGACAACAGGACCACACCAGCGAGTCGGCATTGTGTCATGTACCACTGACAACGACAAAAAAAAGAAATCGCTATATACTAGTTTATGGTGGATTATTTCACTAATTTGTGAAGCAGTACTATTCCACAGCAAGATGCCCTTACTTGCCCGGGCTTTCATCGATCATTGGGTTTCCCGTTTCACTTTTCACACTTCTCCCTCCACTCCGACCAGAATACAGCCTTCGAAAGTCATCTCAATCGCTGAATATTCCAGCTATTAGGAATCAGGAAGTCACGGCCTAAAACCTGCCTTATCACCCAGATGTACGGCCTCGTCGCAAGAACAAACAACTATCAAGCCACCTAACGTCTTCGTCAACAGATCGTCGCCTGAGTTGTGGGATGATGTGCTACCTCAGTGCCTTTTTAGCTTACCGTACATCGGTACATGGGTACCACTGATTCTCACCTGCTATTTTACTGTCGACACGAGTTACGCCTACCGGTGGAAATACAGTCGCCCTTGCTACCCTATGAAGAAAAGAACATGTACCGTACATACGTACTCTGCGTAATCGCCTGGCGGATTGCATACCGCGATGGGTCAAACCCAACTTGAACAAGGTGCCGACATCAGAAGGACGTGTACGATCGTCAGGCGCAAGACCGGGTATACTAGTTGGGGATTCGTGTCTGGCTACGCAGCCCCATGACATTCGCTAGGGAGTTGTGCCGTAAATTCCATCAAATATGGAAGGCCCCTTTCGAAATGTTCTCTTCCGATCTGCCCAATACGTTGTCACGCAATTGACACGACATCAGGCGACGTGATAAGTGCACTACAACCAATTGAAACCAGCTCGGAGGCAGTGTGCCTATGCTGAGTGCGCCGATCCACCACCTGCCACTAGCTTTGGTGAATCCATCGGAAAGGCAGGGAACAGGCATACCATGGCCGCGAACAGGCACTGAGGACAGGGCATCATCTAGGAGAGGGGGGCGGTTTTTGTAACAGTGTTGAAATGATACTATGTAACGCGAGGTATAACGTGAATTTGTTTCTTTCTATGGCAGGGCGATCGGATAACATGTGTTGAAGAAAGAAGAGCGAGCCCGTGCAAAACAAAAGGACTGGCATGTGGTTATAACTATTCTTGTAAATAAACCCATCCTTTTGTACTGAACCGCCGTAATCGTAAATGTAATTTTTGATAATATAAGACTGGGCGTTACTCCGTGTCTCACTTGTGTGAAGGTCCGATTTACCCGTGGTGTGCGTGGTTTTGAGACTCTCTGCCTGTAAAATAAAAAGCTGCTAATAACACGTTTACACCTGGGTGGGCCGGCACCTTGCAGGTGGACGATGGAGAGGTTGGGAGGAACACATTCAAAGCATAATGAGTAGATCACCAAAGAGGCCAATTCATTTTCAGCGTGGACTTGGGTTAGATTTTCAGCGTGCACGTAGTTGGGAGCTGAAAAGATAAAGAAAAAGGAACAAGCAAACACAGCGCGAGCGGACATCAGAATCAGTAAGTAATCTGCTTATAGTGACCTAAATGTACATATTGGAGAACTAAATCATGGTACTCGATTTTATCTGGGAAACGTCATTCTGATACTTGGATAAAAACTATGGTACATTTGAATCGACTTTATCTTATAAGATAAAGTATGGGGGAATAAAGACACTACACACCGCTACGAAATGCATCGACATAGAGTTTCAAAGCATCTCTTAGGTAGAAAAACGTCTATTGCCTGTAGGTGAATAATTAAAAAGCGGTTGTAAAGTCTCAAGTGCTTTTTATTGTTTAGTCGGTGTTATAAAGTGAATGAATGCGAGGTCAGTGATCAATGACATAGTCTTATATAAGTGGTGTTAAGTAAGGTACGGATGCCGGCATTGTCCAAGTGGGGTTATTGCCAGTCTAAACTGTGACAATGAGTTAGATTGTCGTAGGCTTTCTGGTTAACCCCGGTTACAAAGGTTAGCATAACGTGAAACAAAGAAGGAGGATTTTAGCTTACTAGTGGCTCTCTGCACTGTACCAAGAGTCTGGTCGCAAGTCATACTGTATGTTTTCCAGCAAATGTCAAGGCAGAGACATCTGTTATAATTTCTTATGAAGCATTTTATAGAGTATAGTAAGATTAAGTTAATTCTTATGAACCATAAAGGGTCTAACTTCCAAGCACAGAATCTAGCATCATTAGGGGTCGCCAGGGTCAATAGTCTGGTAAAGATTGCCGTGAACTTCTATATTTTTTTGCCAGATCTAGTGGAACGCATGCAACTATATATGATTGGACAGTACTCAAGTAGAGATCTAAACAATTTTATAAAGGGAATAACTTTAGATTCGCTAAGACGATAGTTACGATGATAATAACCCAATAAAGTCTACCGAGCGGTTTAGAGGGACCTGTGATGAAGCATGCGTCAGTAAAGGATAGACTTTTTGAATACCTTACTCCTAAATCAACAGACGCTATTAGGCATGACAAATTCTGTTGCGGAAGGTGTAGGTTGATCTCGGGGTTAGATTCTCGATAACATAGGTTACCCTGACTTTTGTGTGGAACTGGTGTTGACAGTTGTTTAGGTAATACTATAAATTTGATAGATGACGCGAATTTCGTCAATCCGCAATGTGAGTGTGGTGTTTCGTGTAAATCAGACTGATTGGTAGGCCTGCACAAATGCGGACACACTCCTAATCTCACCAAAATCCAACACATAATATCGTTGATGCCTCGAAATTCAGGCCAACATGAGATATATTATGATGGCATTGTTCAACTCACCACATCGTCGATTGCATGCATCACATTGTCAAAGCACGAGGCATTCTCATCACTACCACCAAACATCGATGCATGGCATCCCATTTGCAATTCCATCAACCGCATCTCGACCTCAATATCACAACCAATCATCTCTTCAATATTGCACACATTATTTGCTACGCATCATACTACTTAATTGGCAGATATCACTAGCAGTAATTTGATAGATGACGCGAATTTCGTCAATCCGCAATGTGAGTGTGGTGTTTCGTGTAAATCAGACTGATTGGTAGGCCTGCACAAATGCGGACACACTCCTAATCTCACCAAAATCCAAACACATAATATCGTTGATGCCTCGAAATTCAGCCAACATGAGATATATTATGATGGCATTGTTCAACTCACCACATCGTCGATTGCATGCATCACATTGTCAAAGCACGAGGCATTCTCATCACTACCACCAAACATCGATGCATGGCATCCCATTTGCAATTCCATCAACCGCATCTCGACCTCAATATCACAACCAATCATCTCTTCAATATTGCACACATTATTTGCTACGCATCATACTACTTAATTGGCAGATATCACTAGCAGTAATTTGATAGATGACGCGAATTTCGTCAATCCGCAATGTGAGTGTGGTGTTTCGTGTAAATCAGACTGATTGGTAGGCCTGCACAAATGCGGACACACTCCTAATCTCACCAAAATCCAAACACATAATATCGTTGATGCCTCGAAATTCAGCCAACATGAGATATATTATGATGGCATTGTTCAACTCACCACATCGTCGATTGCATGCATCACATTGTCAAAGCACGAGGCATTCTCATCACTACCACCAAACATCGATGCATGGCATCCCATTTGCAATTCCATCAACCGCATCTCGACCTCAATATCACAACCAATCATCTCTTCAATATTGCACACATTATTTGCTACGCATCATACTACTTAATTGGCAGATATCACTAGCAGTAATTTGATAGATGACGCGAATTTCGTCAATCCGCAATGTGAGTGTGGTGTTTCGTGTAAATCAGACTGATTGGTAGGCCTGCACAAATGCGGACACACTCCTAATCTCACCAAAATCCAAACACATAATATCGTTGATGCCTCGAAATTCAGCCAACATGAGATATATTATGATGGCATTGTTCAACTCACCACATCGTCGATTGCATGCATCACATTGTCAAAGCACGAGGCATTCTCATCACTACCACCAAACATCGATGCATGGCATCCCATTTGCAATTCCATCAACCGCATCTCGACCTCAATATCACAACCAATCATCTCTTCAATATTGCACACATTATTTGCTACGCATCATACTACTTAATTGGCAGATATCACTAGCAGTAATTTGATAGATGACGCGAATTTCGTCAATCCGCAATGTGAGTGTGGTGTTTCGTGTAAATCAGACTGATTGGTAGGCCTGCACAAATGCGGACACACTCCTAATCTCACCAAAATCCAAACACATAATATCGTTGATGCCTCGAAATTCAGCCAACATGAGATATATTATGATGGCATTGTTCAACTCACCACATCGTCGATTGCATGCATCACATTGTCAAAGCACGAGGCATTCTCATCACTACCACCAAACATCGATGCATGGCATCCCATTTGCAATTCCATCAACCGCATCTCGACCTCAATATCACAACCAATCATCTCTTCAATATTGCACACATTATTGCTACGCATCATACTACTTAATTGGCAGATATCACTAGCAGTAATTGATAGATGACGCGAATTTCGTCAATCCGCAATGTGAGTGTGGTGTTTCGTGTAAATCAGACTGATTGGTAGGCCTGCACAAATGCGGACACACTCCTAATCTCACCAAAATCCAAACACATAATATCGTTGATGCCTCGAAATTCAGCCAACATGAGATATATTATGATGGCATTGTTCAACTCACCACATCGTCGATTGCATGCATCACATTGTCAAAGCACGAGGCATTCTCATCACTACCACCAAACATCGATGCATGGCATCCCATTTGCAATTCCATCAACCGCATCTCGACCTCAATATCACAACCAATCATCTCTTCAATATTGCACACATTATTTGCTACGCATCATACTACTTAATTGGCAGATATCACTAGCAGTAATTTGATAGATGACGCGAATTTCGTCAATCCGCAATGTGAGTGTGGTGTTTCGTGTAAATCAGACTGATTGGTAGGCCTGCACAAATGCGGACACACTCCTAATCTCACCAAAATCCAAACACATAATATCGTTGATGCCTCGAAATTCAGCCAACATGAGATATATTATGATGGCATTGTTCAACTCACCACATCGTCGATTGCATGCATCACATTGTCAAAGCACGAGGCATTCTCATCACTACCACCAAACATCGATGCATGGCATCCCATTTGCAATTCCATCAACCGCATCTCGACCTCAATATCACAACCAATCATCTCTTCAATATTGCACACATTATTTGCTACGCATCATACTACTTAATTGGCAGATATCACTAGCAGTAATTTGATAGATGACGCGAATTTCGTCAATCCGCAATGTGAGTGTGGTGTTTCGTGTAAATCAGACTGATTGGTAGGCCTGCACAAATGCGGACACACTCCTAATCTCACCAAAATCCAAACACATAATATCGTTGATGCCTCGAAATTCAGCCAACAATTGCTTAGGAAATGGCACCAACGTTAGAAAGTCATCTTAAACTAACCAATGAAATGAAGGCGAAAATATTACACCATAAAAATTCACGTCAAAATTGTAGTCTGACAGTTCCAACTAGAGCAACGGCGCTTTTGGAAATACATCCTACGTCACATTAAACAAGCATATTTCACACCAACTTCACATTTTCCGATCATTTGATGGACAAGTAATGCATATGAAAACGGAATTGCTTACTACATTTTATTTTGAAGTCGTTAAGTTGCACTCCTGTTTGTCATTCATTTACTTTCTGAGTAAAGTTTGCATGTACTCGAGTCTCAGGTGGTAAATTAATTTTATGTCAATCTAGGCCCAGACCTTTAGGTAGCAAACCCCCCAGTAATTTAAGTGTCGTCCGATAGTTTAACATATACCTTATAAAGTTGATCTGTTGTTCAGTAATAACATGTATTGCAAAAGTGCACTCGCAGGTCTCATAGATTTAAAGGGGCAAAAGAAGTTTTGGACTGCACATAAGTAAATACTAAAAGCTTGTGTTCCTATTACACAATAGTAGTGTTGTAAAGCGTGTATTAAAAAAAACATACTTCTTAAACATATGTTTGTTTAAGGGCGTTGTTTTTATTGCTTTTTGACAAAAAATCAGGATCTTTTACCGGAAGAATACTGTTTCACTAATTGAGTTAACGGGAGAAGTAAGATACCAGTTAATTTACTGAACGATTTCAGTTTTTATGGAGCATTGAAAAAACTATGTAGTAATGAGCCACGTATGTTATAATGATGAGGGAAGCAACACAATATAATGGAGTAGATAGATTTTTGATGCTTATTGGTTGCGGGGATTTATTTGGCGTATAGGACTAAGGCAGTTAAACACAATATCTGCCATAAAGGGAGGGGATTCCAATATTTGTAGATCTTGCTTCTTTGAGATAACGTAACCTGTCGAGATACCACCAAGTTCAAGGAAGGTGCACAGTTCAATTTGTATATAGAAGGACATTACGTTCTTTGGGGGAAAGAAGTCATTACAAGGCAAGCAACTAGTGTATGATTGATTTATCCAGCTATGTGCAGCAATTAAAAAAAACTCATGGCCAAATTTGGACCAATCTTCTTGCGAGTCCACAAACCAAATATATTCATGTTCCGTGATCTCAACTGTACATCTAACGTACTCGTTTGAAATATGACTCTATTGACCATGAAAATCCCCCGGGCTTTTTGGGGTTTTTTTGCGAACCCCACCTGACGATTGTGCTGGATGGCAAGATGATCATAGGTGAAAGACCGACAAAGGCGACACTGTGGGAATGGTTAGAGCTAGGTCGTCATTTATTTGAAGGGAAACCTCTAAATAGATTGTGTGACCACAACCGTTGGCAGTGTAAAGAAGAGACAATAAGCAAAATACACTTTATCCGACGCATTTTATATAATCCAGTTTAAAGTCTACAGGACGAACATTACAGCAGACACGAAAATGAAATCTGAAAACGTTTTCTCTGTAGAAATTCTAATAGATTAAATATATTTTAGATACGTATTTTTTCTTGTATCAGCGGTAAAGTTACTTGACTTTACCGAACTGGCCTTCGTCGGTATCTGTGAATTTACATTTTGCACATCAACTCCCTTGTCATCTTGACACTTTTCAACGTCTATCAATCTGATGTTTTTTCTTATAGGCACTTTTGCCGAGGTAGTTTACAGTGAGAGCCCAGATTGCACTTATTATTAAAATTTATGAGTATATATCAATGGTTTTATTAGACATTTATAATATGGACGGTATATCTTATATATACAACTAATTTTGTTATGATAACAATTTATTTTATTTTAATCACATACAGCATTATTGAGAATAAGCATTGTGAAGAAATCGTTTTCAGTTTCAGCAACGAGACTACACATACAGTCTTGAAATGGGTTACAGGCGAGCAATATTTAGGAAAAAGACGCAAATATGAACTATCATATAAATAACACTACAGAGAAAAGAGACAAAAATGATAATAGATTGTGGTAAAAATGATTGAAACAATTTGGAAAGAAAATCAATAGTCATTTGGTACATAATTGCAGTGCGAGTAGGCTTTTAGACAAAGAAATTTGAGTCCGATAAGGGTTGAGATGAGACAAGCTGAAAATTTTGTAGAAAGGAAGTGGAAGGGCATGGAATGAATATGTGAGTCGAAACTCATAGGTAATTATTATGATGGCATTGTTCAACTCACCACATCGTCGATTGCATGCATCACATTGTCAAAGCACGAGGCATTCTCATCACTACCACCAAACATCGATGCATGGCATCCCATTTGCAATTCCATCAACCGCATCTCGACCTCAATATCACAACCAATCATCTCTTCAATATTGCACACATTATTTGCTACGCATCATACTACTTAATTGGCAGATATCACTAGCAGTAATTTGATAGATGACGCGAATTTCGTCAATCCGCAATGTGAGTGTGGTGTTTCGTGTAAATCAGACTGATTGGTAGGCCTGCACAAATGCGGACACACTCCTAATCTCACCAAAATCCAAACACATAATATCGTTGATGCCTCGAAATGCAGCCAACATGAGATATATTATGATGGCATTGTTCAACTCACCACATCGTCGATTGCATGCATCACATTGTCAAAGCACGAGGCATTCTCATCACTACCACCAAACATCGATGCATGGCATCCCATTTGCAATTCCATCAACCGCATCTCGACCTCAATATCACAACCAATCATCTCTTCAATATTGCACACATTATTTGCTACGCATCATACTACTTAATTGGCAGATATCACTAGCAGTAATTTGATAGATGACGCGAATTTCGTCAATCCGCAATGTGAGTGTGGTGTTTCGTGTAAATCAGACTGATTGGTAGGCCTGCACAAATGCGGACACACTCCTAATCTCACCAAAATCCAAACACATAATATCGTTGATGCCTCGAAATTCAGCCAACATGAGATATATTATGATGGCATTGTTCAACTCACCACATCGTCGATTGCATGCATCACATTGTCAAAGCACGAGGCATTCTCATCACTACCACCAAACATCGATGCATGGCATCCCATTTGCAATTCCATCAACCGCATCTCGACCTCAATATCACAACCAATCATCTCTTCAATATTGCACACATTATTTGCTACGCATCATACTACTTAATTGGCAGATATCACTAGCAGTAATTTGATAGATGACGCGAATTTCGTCAATCCGCAATGTGAGTGTGGTGTTTCGTGTAAATCAGACTGATTGGTAGGCCTGCACAAATGCGGACACACTCCTAATCTCACCAAAATCCAAACACATAATATCGTTGATGCCTCGAAATTCAGCCAACATGAGATATATTATGATGGCATTGTTCAACTCACCACATCGTCGATTGCATGCATCACATTGTCAAAGCACGAGGCATTCTCATCACTACCACCAAACATCGATGCATGGCATCCCATTTGCAATTCCATCAACCGCATCTCGACCTCAATATCACAACCAATCATCTCTTCAATATTGCACACATTATTTGCTACGCATCATACTACTTAATTGGCAGATATCACTAGCAGTAATTTGATAGATGACGCGAATTTCGTCAATCCGCAATGTGAGTGTGGTGTTTCGTGTAAATCAGACTGATTGGTAGGCCTGCACAAATGCGGACACACTCCTAATCTCACCAAAATCCAAACACATAATATCGTTGATGCCTCGAAATTCAGCCAACATGAGATATATTATGATGGCATTGTTCAACTCACCACATCGTCGATTGCATGCATCACATTGTCAAAGCACGAGGCATTCTCATCACTACCACCAAACATCGATGCATGGCATCCCATTTGCAATTCCATCAACCGCATCTCGACCTCAATATCACAACCAATCATCTCTTCAATATTGCACACATTATTTGCTACGCATCATACTACTTAATTGGCAGATATCACTAGCAGTAATTTGATAGATGACGCGAATTTCGTCAATCCGCAATGTGAGTGTGGTGTTTCGTGTAAATCAGACTGATTGGTAGGCCTGCACAAATGCGGACACACTCCTAATCTCACCAAAATCCAAACACATAATATCGTTGATGCCTCGAAATTCAGCCAACATGAGATATATTATGATGGCATTGTTCAACTCACCACATCGTCGATTGCATGCATCACATTGTCAAAGCACGAGGCATTCTCATCACTACCACCAAACATCGATGCATGGCATCCCATTTGCAATTCCATCAACCGCATCTCGACCTCAATATCACAACCAATCATCTCTTCAATATTGCACACATTATTTGCTACGCATCATACTACTTAATTGGCAGATATCACTAGCAGTAATTTGATAGATGACGCGAATTTCGTCAATCCGCAATGTGAGTGTGGTGTTTCGTGTAAATCAGACTGATTGGTAGGCCTGCACAAATGCGGACACACTCCTAATCTCACCAAAATCCAAACACATAATATCGTTGATGCCTCGAAATTCAGCCAACATGAGATATATTATGATGGCATTGTTCAACTCACCACATCGTCGATTGCATGCATCACATTGTCAAAGCACGAGGCATTCTCATCACTACCACCAAACATCGATGCATGGCATCCCATTTGCAATTCCATCAACCGCATCTCGACCTCAATATCACAACCAATCATCTCTTCAATATTGCACACATTATTTGCTACGCATCATACTACTTAATTGGCAGATATCACTAGCAGTAATTTGATAGATGACGCGAATTTCGTCAATCCGCAATGTGAGTGTGGTGTTTCGTGTAAATCAGACTGATTGGTAGGCCTGCACAAATGCGGACACACTCCTAATCTCACCAAAATCCAAACACATAATATCGTTGATGCCTCGAAATTCAGCCAACATGAGATATATTATGATGGCATTGTTCAACTCACCACATCGTCGATTGCATGCATCACATTGTCAAAGCACGAGGCATTCTCATCACTACCACCAAACATCGATGCATGGCATCCCATTTGCAATTCCATCAACCGCATCTCGACCTCAATATCACAACCAATCATCTCTTCAATATTGCACACATTATTTGCTACGCATCATACTACTTAATTGGCAGATATCACTAGCAGTAATTTGATAGATGACGCGAATTTCGTCAATCCGCAATGTGAGTGTGGTGTTTCGTGTAAATCAGACTGATTGGTAGGCCTGCACAAATGCGGACACACTCCTAATCTCACCAAAATCCAAACACATAATATCGTTGATGCCTCGAAATTCAGCCAACATGAGATATATTATGATGGCATTGTTCAACTCACCACATCGTCGATTGCATGCATCACATTGTCAAAGCACGAGGCATTCTCATCACTACCACCAAACATCGATGCATGGCATCCCATTTGCAATTCCATCAACCGCATCTCGACCTCAATATCACAACCAATCATCTCTTCAATATTGCACACATTATTTGCTACGCATCATACTACTTAATTGGCAGATATCACTAGCAGTAATTTGATAGATGACGCGAATTTCGTCAATCCGCAATGTGAGTGTGGTGTTTCGTGTAAATCAGACTGATTGGTAGGCCTGCACAAATGCGGACACACTCCTAATCTCACCAAAATCCAAACACATAATATCGTTGATGCCTCGAAATTCAGCCAACATGAGATATATTATGATGGCATTGTTCAACTCACCACATCGTCGATTGCATGCATCACATTGTCAAAGCACGAGGCATTCTCATCACTACCACCAAACATCGATGCATGGCATCCCATTTGCAATTCCATCAACCGCATCTCGACCTCAATATCACAACCAATCATCTCTTCAATATTGCACACATTATTTGCTACGCATCATACTACTTAATTGGCAGATATCACTAGCAGTAATTTGATAGATGACGCGAATTTCGTCAATCCGCAATGTGAGTGTGGTGTTTCGTGTAAATCAGACTGATTGGTAGGCCTGCACAAATGCGGACACACTCCTAATCTCACCAAAATCCAAACACATAATATCGTTGATGCCTCGAAATTCAGCCAACATGAGATATATTATGATGGCATTGTTCAACTCACCACATCGTCGATTGCATGCATCACATTGTCAAAGCACGAGGCATTCTCATCACTACCACCAAACATCGATGCATGGCATCCCATTTGCAATTCCATCAACCGCATCTCGACCTCAATATCACAACCAATCATCTCTTCAATATTGCACACATTATTTGCTACGCATCATACTACTTAATTGGCAGATATCACTAGCAGTAATTTGATAGATGACGCGAATTTCGTCAATCCGCAATGTGAGTGTGGTGTTTCGTGTAAATCAGACTGATTGGTAGGCCTGCACAAATGCGGACACACTCCTAATCTCACCAAAATCCAAACACATAATATCGTTGATGCCTCGAAATTCAGCCAACATGAGATATATTATGATGGCATTGTTCAACTCACCACATCGTCGATTGCATGCATCACATTGTCAAAGCACGAGGCATTCTCATCACTACCACCAAACATCGATGCATGGCATCCCATTTGCAATTCCATCAACCGCATCTCGACCTCAATATCACAACCAATCATCTCTTCAATATTGCACACATTATTTGCTACGCATCATACTACTTAATTGGCAGATATCACTAGCAGTAATTTGATAGATGACGCGAATTTCGTCAATCCGCAATGTGAGTGTGGTGTTTCGTGTAAATCAGACTGATTGGTAGGCCTGCACAAATGCGGACACACTCCTAATCTCACCAAAATCCAAACACATAATATCGTTGATGCCTCGAAATTCAGCCAACATGAGATATATTATGATGGCATTGTTCAACTCACCACATCGTCGATTGCATGCATCACATTGTCAAAGCACGAGGCATTCTCATCACTACCACCAAACATCGATGCATGGCATCCCATTTGCAATTCCATCAACCGCATCTCGACCTCAATATCACAACCAATCATCTCTTCAATATTGCACACATTATTTGCTACGCATCATACTACTTAATTGGCAGATATCACTAGCAGTAATTTGATAGATGACGCGAATTTCGTCAATCCGCAATGTGAGTGTGGTGTTTCGTGTAAATCAGACTGATTGGTAGGCCTGCACAAATGCGGACACACTCCTAATCTCACCAAAATCCAAACACATAATATCGTTGATGCCTCGAAATTCAGCCAACATGAGATATATTATGATGGCATTGTTCAACTCACCACATCGTCGATTGCATGCATCACATTGTCAAAGCACGAGGCATTCTCATCACTACCACCAAACATCGATGCATGGCATCCCATTTGCAATTCCATCAACCGCATCTCGACCTCAATATCACAACCAATCATCTCTTCAATATTGCACACATTATTTGCTACGCATCATACTACTTAATTGGCAGATATCACTAGCAGTAATTTGATAGATGACGCGAATTTCGTCAATCCGCAATGTGAGTGTGGTGTTTCGTGTAAATCAGACTGATTGGTAGGCCTGCACAAATGCGGACACACTCCTAATCTCACCAAAATCCAAACACATAATATCGTTGATGCCTCGAAATTCAGCCAACATGAGATATATTATGATGGCATTGTTCAACTCACCACATCGTCGATTGCATGCATCACATTGTCAAAGCACGAGGCATTCTCATCACTACCACCAAACATCGATGCATGGCATCCCATTTGCAATTCCATCAACCGCATCTCGACCTCAATATCACAACCAATCATCTCTTCAATATTGCACACATTATTTGCTACGCATCATACTACTTAATTGGCAGATATCACTAGCAGTAATTTGATAGATGACGCGAATTTCGTCAATCCGCAATGTGAGTGTGGTGTTTCGTGTAAATCAGACTGATTGGTAGGCCTGCACAAATGCGGACACACTCCTAATCTCACCAAAATCCAAACACATAATATCGTTGATGCCTCGAAATTCAGCCAACATGAGATATATTATGATGGCATTGTTCAACTCACCACATCGTCGATTGCATGCATCACATTGTCAAAGCACGAGGCATTCTCATCACTACCACCAAACATCGATGCATGGCATCCCATTTGCAATTCCATCAACCGCATCTCGACCTCAATATCACAACCAATCATCTCTTCAATATTGCACACATTATTTGCTACGCATCATACTACTTAATTGGCAGATATCACTAGCAGTAATTTGATAGATGACGCGAATTTCGTCAATCCGCAATGTGAGTGTGGTGTTTCGTGTAAATCAGACTGATTGGTAGGCCTGCACAAATGCGGACACACTCCTAATCTCACCAAAATCCAAACACATAATATCGTTGATGCCTCGAAATTCAGCCAACATGAGATATATTATGATGGCATTGTTCAACTCACCACATCGTCGATTGCATGCATCACATTGTCAAAGCACGAGGCATTCTCATCACTACCACCAAACATCGATGCATGGCATCCCATTTGCAATTCCATCAACCGCATCTCGACCTCAATATCACAACCAATCATCTCTTCAATATTGCACACATTATTTGCTACGCATCATACTACTTAATTGGCAGATATCACTAGCAGTAATTGATAGATGACGCGAATTT